>JAGQEM010000246.1:0-42628 GCA_019202945.1 Corynespora olivacea
AGGCTAAGTGTAATGGAGGCCTCCTCGAGGATAAGTACGAGGGCGGCTGCCAAGGCGCTATCCTAATGAGGATAGCGGGATCAAGTGATATGATCATGTGATCAGTATCTACAGCAACTCTTACGGTACAGAGAGCGACGGCACGAGCGTCCCGGAGCCACTACCATAAGAACTACACAGTCTGGTAAATCTCCACCTCGGAAATTCCAAGCACCGCAATGTCATCCTTACTCTTTATCTGCACTTTGCTACCTTTCTGCTCCTTTACATCCAACGTGAAATACCCCAAAGTCTTCCCTATCGTCCCATTGAAAACTGCTGTCTCATCAACAAGCACACTGACAGGATAGTTCTTGGTATGAAATCCCGTCGTCTTTACCACTATCTGGTTGATCACTGAGGGTTCACTGAGAGCGTATTCAATCCACGATGTTTCTCCACTGCTACCAGTCCACGCTGTGGTTTCTATGTCGTCGTAGGTAAAGGACGCGTTGGCAGTGTTAGAACCTGCGGTCACGGAGGAAATGACGAGGGCTTTACGACTAACTGTTACGGAGTTGCCGGCAGGAGTAGGGCCTCGGGAGAGGTCGTGCGGGAGGTTGTCGGACGGGAAAGCGGTGCTAAGACCATCTGTGGTGGGAAATTCCTTTACCGCTATGGTGATAGATGCAGAATCAAGACCATCCGTTGATGCTTTAAGAGTAAAAGTTCCAGGTTTGGTGGTTGATCGAAGCAGAACTCGGTTCACACCATTCTCAACAGGTAGTGTTTTTGAGAGGATGTGGTTGTCGGTGCCTTGCGCTATACCACCACGCCAGTCTGCTTCACCGGAAAGATCGAAGGAGATCTTGTTAAGTGCTGTGGGGACACGTTGACCTTTTGAGTCTACAACTTCGATATCCACAAGCGCAATATCTGATCCGTCGGCGCGGAAACCGTTCGGTGACGTGTGAGCTGTCAATTTGATAGCGGCTGCCTCTCCGGATGTCGTACGATTATCAGACGACAAGACACTTCCTCCGGTGTACCCAAGAGCCTCAATAGTCCCAGACACCCAAGTCACATTCTCAAAGGTAAACAGGAACTGTGAGCTCTGCACCGCGTTCCCAACACTCTTCCCGTTGACCTTCAACTCCACCTTTTCGGCCGAAGAAACGACAGTGACATTCTTTACCGTACTCGTGTTGTAGTTCCAATGCCCAATAATATGCGTACCACTCTTCTCGACATCAACCCAGCCATTCCAGATGACCTGATGCGCATACCATCCATCCTTGGGCAACCTAACAGCATCCACCTCGCCAGAGCGTCGATAGTTTTCCGATCCACGATGATGCGTGTTTGAGTCCGAGAAAACGATGTTCACACCGCCACCGTTGACACGTGTACCTGTTCCAGGACGCTGCTCATAGTAATCGTACCAGCGGACCACATCCTCGATGGCATGCGAGTCTTGGTTTCGGTTGTATTGCGCCCCGTCTCCATCACCCGCGCCGTCGATATGGTATGGAGGTGAGTAATTGTCCCAATACTTTCGTAGTCCTTCGTCACGTGAATATTCCATTTGCCAGTACGGAATGTTCGCGCCCTTGTTGATGTATAACATTTCGCCTCCATACTCTGCGACTTTAGTGTCCAACATCTCACGAGAACCAGAAGCTCGTCCGCCTTTCGGGTCGTAGAGGTCGCGGATAGCTTTGAGTTCTTTCATATGGTCTTCGGTGATACCGTGGTTACCGCCTTCGTAGAAGACGATGCTTGGGTTGTTGCGGTTGTAGATGATGGCATCACGCATAAGTTCCTTGCGCTGCTCCCACCGTCTGCCTGTAACGTCGCCTTCGGAGTCTCCAGCGGGCATGGCTTGGAGTATGCCAAGACGATCAAGAGACTCGACGTCTTGCTTCCAGGGAGTGACATGCATCCAACGAATGAGGTTTCCATTGCTGTGTAGCACCAGCTGGTTGGAGAAATCAGATAGCCAGGCTGGTACTGCGGAACCAAGAGCTACCCATTCGTTCGTTGAGCGTTGTGCGTACCCTTTCAGATGCAAGGCACGGTTGTTGAGTGTGAGCATACCGTTCTTGAACTCCGTTTTGCGGAAGCCAGTGCGTGTTGTAACGCGGTCCATTTCCTCGCCGTCAACACTGAGGACTGTGCACAAATCGTAGAGATACCCGTAGCCCCAGGACCAAAATGACAGGTTTGAGAGGTCAAAAGAAGTACTGACAATCCGCGTCTCGTTCGATTTTAGCGTAATGCTTTCACTTTTGAGAGCTTTGATAAGCTTGCTGCTTGGGTCAAATATTTCGACACTATAGATCAAGATCTTGGAACTGTTGTACTCGTTCCTGATCTCGGACTGCGCCGTGATATTTGCGGTCTTCGCAGCGATATCGATACTGCCCGCGTATACGTAAACTCCAGTGGTGTTCAAGTTTGAGTAGAGTGGCAGTGTCTGATGCAGCCGATCCGTGATGTGAAGATACACATTCTTATTTATCCCCCCATAGTTTGCATAAAAGTTCTTATCGTTCCATTGGAACCTTTGATTCGTCCCGCCCGTCACCTCTCGATACTCCCAGCTGTTATCAATGCGTGCAGCTACTACATTTTCCTCACCCACTTTGATCAGATTCGAAACATCGAAGCCAAAGGCCATGACGCCATTTTCACTCCTTCCAATCCATTCGCCGTTTAGATAGAACTCGCCACCGTGCCGAATGCCTTCAAATTCGAGGAAGACCTTGGCATTTTTAGCTGATGATGGCGGCTTGAAATGCTTGCGATACCACGCAATTCCGGTGGAGAGGTTGGCTATGTCGACTAGGAAGGCATCATCTTCGTTCCAGGCGTGAGGTGTGGTGATCGATGTCCAATTGCTGTCTTTGAGAGATGGATCCTGCGCATTGTCGATATCGCCAACGTTGAGGCGCCAATCTGAGTTGAAGTTGTACTTGGTGCGTTGGAACTCAGCGATGGCAGGGGCGACAAGGAATGTAAGAAGAACGGACTTGGCGGAGAGCTTCATCTTGTCTGCGCCTGTGCGGTGAGAATGATAAACCTGTGGCCTGAGACATATCAACTAAGAGCTTATTATGGAGTCTCCTGAGCTCGGAACATGTTCGCGCGAGAACCAGTCAACATGGAGAAATACGAAACATGCCGCAAAAATAACCTAGAAGCTATGATACTTTGAGTGGAGACGTAGGGTAACCCCGCTTACCCGGCCAAATGGCTCTACATAGTGCATAACCCTGTCACCAGGTTAACCTACCAGAGAACGGAAGGAGATCCTGCTTTTGCAGGGGCAGAGGCCGAGTTTCAAAGGCCGAGTTTCAAAGGCCGATGACACTATGAGAAAATACGAAAGAAGAGTGCTAGCTGACCTTGCGGCATCCGCTGATCCGCGTAGGAGGAACAATCGTTGGTGGATTTGAAACGTCCGATGAAGAATCACACAGAAAGCCGATTTTTAGAGAGTTGAGAAGAAATAAGAGAGTACGGATCGGCGGAAAGGAAACTTCGTAGTGGTGTCTTTTGTTTATCTTAACCTAACGAGTTTGATGAATGACGTATGCCAAGGGTTTTGAGCATGGGATCAACGAAGCAGAAAGGTAGTATAGCATGAACAACATAAACCCTAAAAAAAAGGGCACAGAGCTATAAGCACGTGGTGAGTTGAGGGGCAGCGGCATGTGCTATGCATGCGCTGAGTCCGGTGATCTTTTCCCGGTTTCTGTTTTTTTCAAGACTTCCCTCGCTGCACGATGACCCGACATGACGAATTCAGGGACTGCTGCTCAATATCCTGCGGAACTGTATCCTCTTGACCGATGGGAGCACGGATGGGGTAGAATAGAAGTCTGCGGATGAGACATGGTGAATTGCCTGTGGGTATGTGATGCAAAACGCACGTAGTGATACAAGGCAAGCGAAACCATCAAAGACGGTCAACGAGAGACGGAAAGGGTACCACAAGCTTGATCAAGACGTTCTTGTGCTACATAGGGAAAGTCAGCCGAAGCAGGAACAAAGAAAGGGGAGTAGAAAGTGGAAAGGTGGAGGATGAAGTCGTGGAAGGAGCGCCCCGGCGGCACCTGCCAGGGCTACCGAATGGCCAAGTTTCTACAGCCCCATGCGTCGAATCATTTCCCGAGAGCCGGCTTCTCCGAGCTCGTTTCCGTGTATCGTAATGCGGCCTTGCTCGACCTGGATGAGGTCGGGCTTGACGAGTCCTTCATGGAGGTACTTTAGGAAGACCAGCATATGGTTTTCAAAATCTGCGTAGGCAAATCGGTCCTGAGCACGCTCTATCGACTGGAGGTACGATGGCGGTTGACCTTGCTGTGGCAGGAGCTACATCAAGTCAGCGAATCTACAGGTAGATGGCACATGTTGCTGGAGCAGTGGGCGTACCTCGCTGATATATCTCTGCTTGACGTCAGACCAGCCCGCTACCTGCTCTCGAGGACTCCCTTCGGCGCAGAACAGGGTCCGCATGGCCTGCACATCGATTCCGTCCTCGGGAGACCTCGGCGTGCCCGGACACCCGAAGGCGAAGATGGTGTTGAAGGGGTCCTCTCCGAACGCGCCGTTTCGGAGATACTCCTCAACCACGGCCTGGAGCATAAACTGCCCAACGAGGTCCATCCAGCCATCGCCCGGGTCCCAATCGCCAAGCTCAACCCGTGCGGCGGTCAGCTCGATGAACAGGGCAAGCAGACAGTGCAGCGAGGGCGTCCCTTCCAAATCGGTGACCCACCGCCTCTTGTCTGGCTGCTGTCCCAGCATGCAGGCCAGCCGACTCCGGTTCTCGGCGAGCGCGCCGTCTGCGAGAGGGAACTCGCTGGAGGGGTCGAAGGGCTGACCGAGTGCAGGAGCGTGTGCCGTCCGGAGCTGCCAGAAGGACCCGCGTTTCCGGTTCCGTGCACGTAGGTCGTTTAGGGACTCCTCGCTTGTCCATGTCTGATCGTGGTTCAGACGATGGCTGAAGAGGAGAGAGAACTGCAGTAGCCTGGAGCGGAAAGCGGCTTGGGTGTTGAGACGACGCCCGCTGTGCTTGTGTTTGAGAAACGTTCTGAATTCTGGACGAAGGATCAGCAAAGGCCACATCAAACGCAAGCACGATTGCGCGTAATCCAGCTACGGCGATCCACGTGTCTGGTTTTGGGATGAAGGATCTGTGTACCTGCCGTCATGGTGGCGAGTGCGGAGGGCAGATCCGAAGCGTAGGGGTTGGTGCTTGATCGCCATTCGAAGATGAGGTCGATGGCCTTGTATGCCAGGAAGTCCATGATGGTGATGTCCACGTCGAACTGGTCCTCCTCTTCCGTCTCCATCTGGCGTGTGAGGGTGAAGAGGCCCGCGAACGGCTCACTCTCGCTCCGGCGACGTCCCTGCATGGCGACTGGAAATCGACTGGAGAGGGCGGGATACAGAGACAGAGGGGGGAGAGGTGAGCCCGACGAGGGGTGATGCAACGAGGACTTATAGACGGCGCACTCTTACTCGAGCTGAAGCCCATCCCCGCCTTTCCCGCCGAGTTCGAAGATGTTGCTCTCCGACACGCATAACATGCAGGTCGACCGTTTCTCTCCCGCCGATTCATTGACAGCGGCACGGGCAGGTGATGAGAAGCCCCTAGGAAGATCAAACCGTTCACGAAGGGAATGCATTGCGCGGGTCTCAAGCCCCCACTTGCGGTTCCAAACAGCACACGTACCTGTCGAATTGAGTTTGTTGGAGCTGTGGCTGCGACAGCAGTTGGGCGCCGAGGGTACCTGGG
This sequence comes from Corynespora olivacea, assembly GCA_019202945.1. Classification (NCBI taxonomy): domain Eukaryota; kingdom Fungi; phylum Ascomycota; class Dothideomycetes; order Pleosporales; family Corynesporascaceae; genus Corynespora; species Corynespora olivacea. The sequence continues at coordinate 5,786 of JAGQEM010000246.1, forward strand.
TATGCGGTATTGCCGGTGCCAGTGCCCGCCATGCCATGCCATGCCATTGTTACTACGATTATGCAGTTTCTGCGCGTGTCCATGTACCCATGTACCTACACATGCCATGTACATACCGGATGGTTGCTCGCTAGCGGCTGGTCGATTGCGGCCAGGCCGCTCCTTATTCCGTGCGCGGCGGCGACCTAACCCTTGTTGACCGCTGCACTCGTCGGTGACACCTTGTTGTCGCACCGTCTTGCATGTACTGTGTAGATATCTACTGCACGTGTAGGGCCGTCGAGCGCTGGAAACATGCCCACGTCTGGCGAGGCACTGCGCGATCATGCTGTCTCTGTCCCTGTCTCTGGCGAAGAGGCCCTGTAGCAGCCTCGCCCGCCGTACCCCTCCAGCCGCGCCCTCCGCCTGCGCGACGTCATGCCGGCATCCGCGCACCTACGCCCAACACGCCCCGTCTGCGCATTGCGGCGACGCCGATCTGGGCTGGCCGGTCCCCATCCACCCCCATAGAACCCCTACGCCGTACCAGATCCTCCACTGCAGGCGAAGCGACGCCTACTCGAAACACCACTTCTACAGGCTCGTCAAGCTGTACCACCCAGACCGCTGCGGGCCCTCGTCTCCCGCGGCCCATCTGCCCCCCTCTGTGCGCATGGAGCGCTACCGCCTGCTCGTCGCCGCCCACACGATCCTCTCGGACGACGCCAGGCGCAGAGAGTACGATGCCTGGGGGTGCGGATGGGTCGGCCACCACCAGACGCCCCCCGATGGCTCCGCACCTGCATACCCGCGGGCCCCCAGGCAGTGGCCGCCCGGCCATGACCCGCAGCAGAACGCTACGTGGGAGGACTGGGAGCGCTGGCACCGGCGGGAGCGGTCGACGCACGAAGCGGAGCCGCGCGACCAGTTCATGACCAACTTCGCCTTCGTGGCCCTGGTCTTCTCCATCGTCACCCTGGGCGGTGTCATGCAGGGCACGCGAGCCAGCCTGCTCACGTCCTCGGCAATGGAGCACCAGGATCGGATCCACCGGGAAGCCAGCACCGAGCTGGCCCGCTCGAAACGGGCGACCATCGCGGGCGACCGCAACGAGCGCATACGCACCTTCCTCGAGCACCGGGAAGCCGTCCACGCCGGCGAAATGGCATACCAGCGCCTGCTGCCTCCTTCCGAAACCTGCGCGCCAGACGCTGCGGGCAGGAAAGAGCGACGTTGAACCGGACGTGCATGACGTGACGGTCCGCAGGGCTTGCCGTGGCGAGCCTCGCATTGCATGGAGAGCGCTGAAGCTTTTTGCATCTCTGCCCCGTTGACTTCGCCGCCCGGGTAGTATAGCCCCGGGATTGTACATATAGCCCTGCCTTGACGGTGGCAACCTGGTCCTTTATGCGCTCGGACACCACGTACTTTTGACGACACTGGGTCGACTTCACGAATTCAAATACACGTACATGTGCGCATTCCAAGCAAGCAAGCAAGCAAGCAAGCAAGCAAGCAAGCTGTCTGTATCTGCACCTGCATCTGTATCCAATAACCATGCCGTGCATTTTGGAAGACGGACAAACTTCCTGGCCCGCGGTCGCTGCCGCTCATCTCGAGCAGCCGTCCACCGGGGCGCAACCCCGCTACGTCACGGCGCGCTGGAATTCATCAACCGGCAATTTATCCATCAACGTCCCGGTAGAGTAGATCGATCCCAACCGTGAGTGGGGCGAAGGCTTCAAAAGCTGCCAAACGTCCCGAGAAATGCAAAACGGCGGCCCACCACAGAAGCCCAAGACCGACCGTGCACAATGCTGTCTCCATGTTGTCGTCCTCAAAGATGGCTCCTCATTCCCCCCCTCTTAGCTTCTGCTGGCAGCTGCCGCATGGACCGCGAAGCCATCGTCCGCCATTTCAACATCAAGCTGAACCAGTCGCATCCCTACAGCCCGGTCCAATTGGGCAATGGCAATTTTGCTTTTGGTGTCGACGTCACGGGCTTGCAAACCTTCCTGCCGCACAACACACTGTCGTCGTGGGGCTGGCACAACTCGTCTCTGCCCACGACGCCCAACCAGACGTCAATTTCCGACTATACCGGTGTCGACTGGTGGACACACGACCGACTTGTCAACTATGACCAGCCGAATCCTGCAGAGAAGGACATCGGCCAGTGGCTGATAGCCAACCCGCATCGCATCAACCTGGGAAGGGTCGGGCTCTGGTTTGGAGGTCGTACGGTAAGCGAAAACAGCCTCTCGGGTACGATGCAGACCCTGGATTTGTGGGAGGGTTCAACAGTATCTTCATTCGTGCTGGGCGGACAGGGGGTCGAGGTTACAACCACTGTGAGTCCGGAATCCGATACCGTGGCCGTTGGGATCAGCTCGGATCTCCTGGGAAGCGGTGGCTTGGGCGTAGTTTTCGACTTTCCCTATGCGAGCGGCAAGAACAAGTTCGATGCGCCGTTCGTGGGAATGTTCAATGCGACTTCGAAGCATACAACAACGCTCTATACGAAGGAACACGGCGCAACCATCATACATACACTCGATGCAACGACCTATGCGGCGAGCATAACTTGGGAGAACGAGGTAAGCATCTCCCGAACGAGCAACGCCACACATCAGTACATCTTGAAAGCTGGAGTCGACGAGAAAACCCTTAGCTTCACCGTGACATTCGCTCCTGAGCCCGTGGATATCAACGAGCTTTGTGAAAACGTGAAGGAAAAAGCCGCGAGGTGGTGGAACGACTATTGGTCAAAGGGAGCCTTCATTTCACTGCCGTTCGACACCAACGCGTCCGCAAAAGAATTGCAGCGCCGGGTTATTCTCTCCCAATACCTTCTTGCCGTCAACGGTGCTGGAAAAGACCCAGCGCAGGAATCTGGACTGGTCAATAACGGTTGGTACGGAAAGTTTCACATGGAAATGGTCTTCTGGCATCTTGCTCACTGGGCCGTTTGGGACAAGTGGTCCCTGTATGACCGCAGCGTTGGCGTGTATGAGCGCTTTCTGCCTACAAGCTTTGATCGAGCTGAACGTCAAGGCTACCAAGGTGCGCGCATTGGTAAGATGAGTGACCCAACGGGACGATCTGCACCCGGAGAAATCAACAGCGTCTTGATCTGGCAACAGCCTCACCCCATGTACTTTGCTGAGATGGAGTATAGAAAGTTTCCTACGCAGAAGACACTCGCAAAGTGGGACCGGGTTCTCACGGGTGTAGCGGACTTTATGGTCAGCTACGCTTGGTACAATGAATCGACCAAAGTATACGATCTGGGTCCACCAATGTACCCAGTCTCCGAGAACACGAACCCCAACCAAACCATCAACCCCACCTTCGAGCTCGCATACTGGCGCTTCGGTCTCGACATCGCATCAAAATGGCGCCTCCGCCAAAACAGAACCGTACCGCCGACCTGGTCGACTGTCCGAGAAAACCTTGCCCCTTTCCCCGTCGAGAAAGGCGTCTATGTCCTCTACGAAGGCATAAGAGATATGTGGACGACACCCTCCACCTCCGAAGATCATCCCGGCCTCCTGGGAATCTATGGCTGGCTTCCTCCAGACTCTCGCCTCAACCTCACCCTCTTCAATGACACCGTCGACCAGGTATACAGGTCCTGGAACTTTACGCATTCATATGGCTGGGATTTCCCACTTTTGGCGCTGACTGCGGCGAGGATGGGCGACGCTGAGATGGCGGTAGACTGGCTGCTCGACCCGAACAATCAATTCGATACGATAGGTATGCCAGTGGGTGGGACAAGGGTGGCAACGCCCTATTTTCCTGCTGCAGCGGGGTTGCTGTTGGCTGTGGGTATGATGGCCGGGGGGTGGGATGGAACCGAGGGGCTGTTGTTTCCAAAGGAGTGGGAAGTCGAGGCCGAGGATTTTCAGAGGGCCATGTAACGGTGTGGGTTTGAATTGCTCAAGTCCGTGAGCATGATGTTACCTGCTCCGTTTACACCACAACCATGGCGGCATACTCACAACCCCCGCTATTCGTGATCGCACCAATGGGATAAACGCTCGCCCTTCCAGTCTTCATCGGCCGGGTATACACACGCGTATATCCCACCTATCGTTTCGACATGAGCGACCATCTTTGCTCAAATTCATTTGTCGGACGCGAACCATGCAATCATGTTTCTTTACCTTTTAGGCGGAAACTTGGCAGTGTAAGCGACAGAAAACACGGGCATCTGGTTCCGAAAGATCCGGTTGGTCTTATGCATACCAATGTCTTGTCGAAGAGACACTGTTTTACATGTTGTTTCCATTGCCGTACTACTTGGTGCTCGTAACGTTTTGCGACTACCTCCATCGTTGACCCTTTACATCCGTCATACCACTTACAACTCATCTCTCCTCCTCAGCGGCGCTGGCGCACTCGCAGGCCGCAACCTATACACGCCAACAGAGTGCCTGGCAATCTCGGCAGTGAAGGTGCCGCCAGGCTGGATGTTACCAATCTTTGTACCGTACAAAGCAGTGACATTCGCCTTGATACCCGCTTGATAGCTGCTCGCAGTGGCATTATATCTCGTCGTGCTGTGCAGCCCAATAGCGGTGGCGTTGCCGTTGAGGATCGACTGTGCCTCCTCCTTGGACATGCGGTTGGCCCAAAGGTCGTAAATATCCCAATTCCGGCGCAACTGCTCCGGCTCTTGGTAGGCGCCGGCGGTGCGCGCATCAAAGAAAATCTCGCCCAGAGATGCGTTCATGGATTGCGACGTATTCGCTGCGTTGAGGAAGGCGATGACGTAGTCGCCGTTGTCGAGAGAGCGGGTCCACATGCTGATCTCGCCTTCGCCCGTCTCATCGGGATCGAGAAAGTAGCGCCAGTTCCTGCGTGCTGCGCTGCCGGACTTGTCCTGGTTCAGGGCGATGATGGCCGGGTTCGAGTAGATGGCGAGGTTCTCGGGAGACAGGGTGCCGATGTTGGTCCCTATGAGAAGAGGCGAGGAGTTGAGTGCCCACATGCTGAAGTGAACGACGTATTCGGAGTCGCTTTGGCCCCCATTCCCCACCTCGAGCATATCCATGTCGTTGAAGTAGCCGCGCATGGTGCGGGATTGGATGGCCGGCATCTTGTTGAGAATGTTCATGACGGAGCAGTGGAAGCCGGGCCATGCGCATCCGATGGCCTCGGTGCAAGGGCATCGAGCATCGGGGCGGTTAAACGAGTCGTAGATGTCTCCCGACATGCGCCCCGAGTTTGCGATTGTGTAGGCCCAGTCATATGGATCATCGTTGCCCTGAATGAAAGTGAGTCTACTTTTCTGGTGCCTTTGAGGGCCGTCATTCCTTACCCAGTTGCACATGGAGTACACGATTCGCCTCCCTGTCCTGTTCAAGGCCTCGCTCATGACATTGTAGCGATCAAAAGACAACTTTGGAGTTCCCGACTGCCCTTGATTGAAGCAGTTGTCGTACTTGAGATAGTCCACACCCCAGCTGGCCCAAAGGTCGGCATCCTTCTGTTCGTAGCCGAGAGATCCGGGGAACTTTCCGCAAGTGAAGATGCCAGCGGACGAGTACATGCCGAACTTGAATCCGAGGGCGTGAATCGCAGAGGCTACGGCCGCCATGCCACTGGGGAATTTGATAGCTGTCTCCATGTCAGCAACGTGTGGTGGCTGGCTGGAGGTGGAGAAAAGTGCTTGCGATCTTCGACCAGATACCCGCTCGAGTTGCGACCAATGGACCAGCAGTCGTCGAGAACGATGTAATCGTAGCCTGCATCCCTCAATCCAAAAGAGGCCATTTGCCGAGCAGTCTCCAGCAGCAAGCTCTCGTTGACTTTGCATTGAAAGGCATTCCAATTGTTCCATCCCATCTGCGGCACCAAGTTCAATCCATTGTAGGACGAAGCACCGGGAATGATGACTTCTGGTGTCCCGGAGGAATTGTCAATGTACCTGCGGTGAAGGGTATCGTACTGCTTCGAAGCATGCGTGTCGCCGAGGAGCAGAGTTGCTGCTGCTGCTGCTGCTGCGGCGGCGAGCAGCTTCCAGGAAGTCAATTGAACCATGGCGTGGCAGATTCGAATGGATGGAATTTCAATTGAAGCACAGGAGTTGAGAGAACTGCGTGACGACAAGGATGGGCGGGGTACATGATATCTTTATAATACTGCGGAGGTGTAGCGTATCGACATGCGTAATGTAATAACGCTTCCGTCCCCATGGTACCCCGTCCCCGTCCCCGTCCCTTCCGCCATCAGCCCACCGCGTTCCGCTCTCCGCATCGTCCTGCAGCGTGCATGTCGACTAATATCTAGACGCGCATCGTGCCGGGCCTGGCTGGTGGTCTTACACAGCCAACAATCCGAGATTTTGTGCGACCCCGTGGGGAAGCGACACCATTGATACGTGAATTTTGTCGCGCGGTATTTTGGTGGGCAATCTTAAAGCAGTCTGTTGAGAGGCTTGGGAGGCTTGGTGGTTCATAGTGGAAAAACGTTGAAGACGCGGCAATTAGTCCACAGGTTGATTATGGAGAAAGGCGAGGGCTAGTACCGAACCGGTGTTTTTATCTTACATCGCTAACCGTATGAGGCAGATATGCCGACTCCATTTACTCGCTATATTGCGATGAGCCAAAACTTCGGCCGGCGACGCCTCCTAACAAGATGCACTCGCGCCTCCTTGTTGCATGACGCCCTGCAGCTTGGAGGGTGTATCCACTCCGCTTCCGCATCAAGTTCTCCCCACTTTCAACGCCTGGGGGGTGCAAATTACACAACCGTATGTTTTACATGAATGCCTGTTTGCAGCGTCCGCGGTACCTAGAACGCCGGTGTTATCCATTCACACTTTGGTGGTGTGAGCGGGATGTCTTCGTCGTCGGTGAAGAACCCTGTTCGCGCAACGCGCCTATAGATTTCCTCCAAGAGTTTGCCCCGCTCGCCTTCATATTCTTCTGGCTTGCCTTCCTTGAGTCTATCCTTGGGTTCAATGTCGCTGACCGCAGTAGCTGGCTGGCTTTGCTGCATAGCCATAGATGGAGCCTGCTGCGGCTGGCCAGTGATGGTGGAGGGTTGGTTAGGTGCATTGAATGATGAGGGTGCCGAGGGTACGGCTGCTGGAGTCGCCGTCTTGGGGCCAAATGGATTGGAGTTTAGCGCGGCGGCACCTCCAAAGGGGTTCGAGTTCGAGTTCTGCGCCTGCTGAGGTTGTGGGTCGGTGCCAAACAGATTTGGAGCCGAGTTCTGCTGGGGTGGTTGGTTGGACCCAAACGGGTTCGAAGTTGCATTCTGTGTCACCTGGGACGCGGCTTGACCAAATGGATTCGAATTCTGCGTCTGCTGGTTGAGAGCGGAAGGTTGGTTGTTCTGCAGTGCCTGCGAGAATGGGTTCGCTTTGGACGCTTGCGGCTGTTGAACACCGAACGGCGAGGGAGTTGCGCCTGGCTGTGAAGGCTGACCAAACGCGCCTTGTCCAAATACAGCCTTTCCCGCAGCACCGTTCTGTCCTAAAGCGTTCGTCTGTCCAAACATGGAGGGTTGTCCAGGATTCGAAGGCTGCCCAAACGCGGTCGTTGATCCAAGAGCGGACGGCTGTCCGAATGCGCTTGGTCGGCCAAGAGCGCTGGCTTGTCCGAAGGCGGTTCCGGGCATTGACGGTTTACCAAAACCCGGGTTGGACGGTTGACCAAATGCCGGGGTGGTCTGCCCGGGATTTGAGGGTTGACCAAATGCTGGGGTAGTCTGGCCGGGGTTGGAGGGTTGACCAAATGCTGTGGTAGTCTGGCCGGGGTTGGAGGGTTGTCCAAATGCTTGGGTGGTCTGCCCGGGATTGGAGGGTTGACCAAAGGCAGGTTTGCCAAAGGCAGGTGCAGAGCTCTGCCCAAAGGTGGTGCTCTGCATTGGGGCTTGAGGTGGGCCACCAAAAGCGTTCAGTTTCGGCTGCTGAAAGGTATTTGACGACGCATGGCCACCGGAAGCATCTGCTGGAACCGGTGTCTTTCCTTGGGCGATGTCGAGTCTGTTGGGGTGGACGTCGGCACCGTCTTCGATATACTTGATCGCGCCGTTGATGTCGTTGCGAATGTTCTTGACCTGGTCTTCCATCTTTGCATGCAGCTGGCTCTCCTCTTGCTGTGCTGCCGTTTCATTGCCGGATGCGCGTGCCACGTAGTAATGTGACCGCAGCTCTTCAGGGCTGATTTCGACGGGACCTTCGATCAACTGGCGCGGTGCATCTCGACCAGGACCATAGCATGAGAGGGGATATATCGGACGTTGACTTGAGAGATCGGCTTCTATATCGGCCTTGTCGAGATGGAAACGTGGCGTGGCATTGTTGCGGCCTAGGGAAGTCGGAGATGGTTAGAACATGTCGCCTCGGAATGCAACCGCATATCGTGTCTGAGCCGCATGTTCGACACGGACGGCATTCACGAGTCACTCACCAAAAGCACCCCCGGACTGCTGACCGGGTCTGTAGCTGTCGCCCCCAAACCCACCAAAACGGTTGTTGTTCGAGCCTCCCCCGAAACCGCCGCCACGGCCACCACCGAAGCCGCGGTTGCTCTCACGGCCTGGGTGCTCGTTCTTGCAGGAGTCTGATGTGATCAGCGTTGCTCGTTGTCAGCTGATCATCAGGATGAGGTCTCACCCCCGAATTTGCATTGATTGCGCAGGAAGAAGCTGCAGACTGCCATGTCGTCTGGGCGCGACGGAATGCAGGAGTATTTTGGGTGCAGGGCCTCGGAACAGGCCAACGGGTTGTCAGTAGGGGCTGATAGACAGATGGGCGTTGTTGCAGGTGATTGCTGGAGAAGCGGCTCAACAAGGAACATGCGCTAGTACGTTTCCAGGCTAGCGGGCAGCGGGCAGCGACCACAGAGAAACGGGACACGTGCACAGTACATACTATGTAGATGGTATGATGGCTATACCCGTGATACAACCACACCACCTCCCATGACCAGGCATCTATCTGCCTATGCCGCACCGTCTGCAGAGGCACGCTGCATGGTATTCCTGCATTGCATAACCTCGACCCGGAACACGAACGGGCGGTAGATGCACGCCTTCTCCATTGTCACGCTCGGAATCTTCGTCGCGGGATACTCCACCGCCCGCTGGGACCTCGTCACCCGCCTGTACGAGCTGGCCGTCTTCGCCTGGGACCACGGCGTCCTCGTCCGCGCCGCCAAGGCATTCGCCGTCCTCACGCTCCTCTTCGTCGTCGCCATCCTGCCCTTTGAGCGCATCGCGGCGCGCGAGACGCAGCTGCACCCACGCACCGCCGCCGGCACCATTTCCGCCCGCGAGCAGCTCAAGCGGCGTGGCTCCTTCTAGCGGCGAGGCGGAGCAGCGCGGGGACGCTCCTCGCGATGGGCTGATGCGCGTATTCTGGCCCTCGGACGCGCCCAGGCGTGCGGCTCCCGGCGTGCTCGTGGGCTTCCGGAACTCGGAGCTCGATGTCACCGTGGTGGCCATCGTGCCGCAGGTGCAGGCGCACGACGTGGAGACGGCCCTGGCGGCGGGGACGCTGATGCGGCAGAGCCCTCACGACATCCACGAGCTGCTCAGGCGGTGCGGCCACTCGTCCCTGCGCGTGCTGGGGTGCGCGAACCCGCCAAAGCCCCCCGAGAGCTCCCCCCGCCCCGGCCTCCGCCTGACGGCCTACACCGATGCCCACCAGCGCTTTCCGCGCATATGCTGCCAGTCCGACAGGCCCCTCGCCCTCCAGGTGGTCGTCTACCGCCGCCCGCACCCGACCCGGATGCAGTACTTCTCCGCCACCCCCATGCCGCTCGCCCTGGGCAGCAAGGCAGAGGCCGCCGGCTGGGATTCGGCCTTCGAGGGCGCTCGCGAGGCCGAGCGGAGAGCGCGCGACGGCAAAGCGAGGCTGGTGCGAAAGCTGGCCCTGCACACGGTGGTGGCCCACCCGCCCACGCGGATGGAGACCTCTCTGCCCATGATCATCACCCAGATCAACTGCTCGTTTGAGCTGGATGCCGTCCTGCAGAAGAATGCCGGCGTGGTCGGAAGGCGGCGTCTCAAGCGGGCGTTGAGCGTTGGCGAGCGCGTCGTCAGGTCCGCCAACAACTTGTGGGACCATGTCGGCGTGGCCCTCTGCTGCGTCTGGCGCTCTTGGCTCTACCCCGTCTGCGCCCAACTCTTCGTCTTGACCTTGCTTGCGCATCGCATCGCCGCCGAGCTGCTTCTCCAGATCCTGGATTGGCGACCGGGAAGTTCCGAGTCCCCCGCGCTCAGGGACATCTCGGCTACTGCCCAGCAGCTCGATATACGCCTGCAGCAGTTCTGCTACTGGCCCGTTCAGTACCTGACCCTGCGCAGGCGCAAGGGCAACTGGGAGAGCATCACCAACAGCCACCCCGAGTATATCCGCTTCTACAACAGCCTTTGGCTCGTGGCCAACGATGTCATCATCGGCATTGCCCTGGGCTCCTACGTCGTCGAGAACTCTTCCTTTGTGGCCATGCAGGTGGATACCGTTTTCAACGTGTGGGCTATAGGGGGTCTGCGTCGCATCATCTCCTGGTTGATGGAATGGCCTGGAGGCTTGAAGCTCAACACGGAGCTGGCCGAATTCATGGGGGATCTCTTCCTCTGGGTCATTGATTATTGGGCAGGTGCGTAGTGCCGTGTCTCATCCTGTGTTGGGTACTGAGCTGATGATCCCAGCCGGCATGTCCGTCCTCCGTCCCCATTTGCCCGGCGTGATTCATTGGATCGGATACTCTTCCTTCGCCGGCGCTACGTTGCCAATATCCATCTTCTCCGACCTCGTGTCTCTCCTGACCTTGCACATCTACTCTTTTTATATCGCCTCTGCCCGCATCTTCCACTGGCAACTCACCATCATCATATCGCTGTTCCATCTTTTCCGAGGCAAGAAACGAAATGTGCTGCGGAACCGCATCGACTCGTGCGACTACGGCCTGGATCAGCTTCTGCTCGGAACGATCCTCTTCACCCTGCTCTTCTTTCTGCTGCCTACCGTCTTCGTCTTCTATCTGACGTTTGCGACGGCAAGGGTGGCTGCCATTGGTCTGAAGGCTGCATTGGAAATCGGTCTGGCCTGCTTGAACCATTTCCCACTCTTCGCCCTGATGCTTCGGATCAAGGATTCACGGCGACTGCCCGGTTTGTTGGGGTTTCCCTCGACCGGCTTGTGCACACCGCTAACACCGATGCAGGAGGCGTCTGTTTCGAGCTCCAGAACATATCCCAGTCGCACGAAACAAGCCCCTCGGCGCCTACATCGTACATCCTGCTGAAGTCTACCCCGCTTCCCCTCCGCGCCATGTTCGAATCCTACTTTGAGCTCGGAAACCGCATCCGCAAGCACTATCTCTCGCCGAGCGTTGTGCTATGCCTTGCCTCGGGCCAATTCGTACCTCCACTGCATCGACGGAATCTGTACAGCTTGCAATACAGCATGCTACCCGCAAAAAGAGCAGGCATCGCCGAGCTCTGGAGGCAACTCGGAGGTCGCAACCAAGTCCCGATGTTCAAGAGTGACGTGCATCCCTCTGCATCGCCTTCAAGAAGAGGGGCCACTCCGAATGGTGGGGGGGCGAAGAAGAAGAAAACGTAGGCAGGAAATTTGCAGAAATTGAAAAGGAAGAAAGAAAGAAAGAAAAGGAAAGAAAAGGAAAGAAAAACCCCCCCGCTGCTGTTGATCTTGCTCTGTGGCTCGCAAGCTTCCATCTACGATTCGTGTAGCATCCGTCACTTGTGTTGATTGACTCGTGCTACCCTATCATGGCTCGGCTCGAACCTTGCTTCTCATATCGAACTTCTCACAGTGACGCATTGGCTGTTTTTGACCGCATTCACGTGTTTGAATTGGTTGCCCAAGAAGGCGGGTGTGGATGAGATTCAGCATTGACGGAATGGGATGGAAAGAGCTAGATCAAAGGAGGGGGGGGAGGGGGGCAATATGGTACGGTATGCGGATGACGATGATACAAGATGTGCTACAAGATCGATGAATGAGCGTTGGCAAGTCTCTCTGTCCCGCCACGTCGTACTCTCCTATCCTTGGCAAGGATTGCCATGACTGTGCGCCGGAATTCCTTGCTCAACACTGAAGCACCGCCGGCCCAGGAATCTTGTACGGCTGCCCGTTGCCCACCGGCTGACCCTGGTTGTTGTAGATGCTGACCAAGATGCCTGGATCATTCGCCGAGTACGCGCCTGGGAAAGATACGGTTTGGCCGGTCTTGCTTCCCGAACCGCTGACGTTGATCTGCGCGCAACCCTGTGGCCATGACGGTTAGCATCACGCTCCTTTGGCCCCGGTCCCAATCCCATGGATTGATCCGGGGGGGGGGGGGGGTGGGATGCAGCGGTACTGACCATGTAGAACTGGGCACCGCCCGATTTGGAAGCCGAGTGCAACGCGATGATCTCGGCGCGCAGAAGATACTTCCCAGGGGCAACACACGAAGGCATGGTGAAGTCTACCCAGCCACCCGAAGCAATCATGCGGTCAACCCCCCATTTTCCGGAGCCGTCGAGACCGTCCTGGGCGATTTTGAACCATTGAAGTCCCTTGCCGCTGTTGGAGACGGGGTCATCGACTTTGGCGAGGTAGAAGAGGGTGGGGCCTGCTCAGCTGTTAGGACGGGGAGGGGGGTTTGGAGGGGGGATATCTGGATGAGAGGGATGTCTACCCTTGTGAGAGGGAGCAATCGGGTTATCCGGGTCATTTGCGGACTGAGCACCGCCGATGACGTGGCCCCACATGACACCGACCTTGTCTCCGGCGGTGACATCCAGAACCTTGTTGGAAACGGGCGACTGGAAGCCGCTGTTGCAGGCCATGTTGCCATCGTTGACGTTCTGGATGGGGTTGTTGGAGGTGGGAGTGCGAATTCCGACCAGTTGACCTTTATCCTATTCCACGTGTGAGTATGACATTGGATGGATGCAGTCCACGATCCATTGGGGTTGACGCACAGCTCCGTTGATGCGGACACGCTGGGCAACGCAGTGGGCGGTGGTGAGCGCAGGAAGGAGAGAGAGCACGGCAGCGGCGAGGAGCTTCATGGTGGCGAAGGAGCAGACGGCGTGGGTGACAAAGATGGGATGACGAGGGATAGGAGTGCCGACTTGGATGTCGATGAGGAGTCTGTACTACGGGCGGGACGGACACGACTTATATCTACCACCCATTTGCAGTGACCATGTACCCGCACTCTATCCCAGATCAGGCATTCGCGCAGAAAGTCGGGGGTCATGGGTGGATACACTGTACTCGATGCATTGCCGCCCATTTAGCAGCTTTCCACGATGGAATATATAGACGGCGATGCATTGGCTGGCAGATTGCAGGACGCTGATTGGCCGGCCCTGTCGAGATGTGCGACCAACCTATGGCGTTGACGGTGACTTGGTTTCGGCAGTGCAGGCTGCAGGTGGGTACAATGTATATCGTATATCGTATATTGCATATCACAGATGCAGATGTCAGGGCGAGGTGGAGCATGTCTTCTTTCTTTGCCGGATATCCGCCACGAGGCACCACACTGCAGAGCCACGGACGAAACGGCCGGCCCAGGGCTGGAGGCACGGCGCGATGCTGCAGCTGCATGTACGATGACGATGCTCGTTGGTTGCTTGCTTGCTTGCGATGACGTAGGCCCGCCCGAGCAAAGAAAAGCCCCCTGGGAGCAGCACCCACGGACCTACTCCATGTCTGGCATTGTACGTGCATGCCCCCCCCTCTTCGGCCACCACGCCGCAAGTCGATAGATTGCACCTCCCCCACGACCATGAACACGCCCCACGACATGGCCCACGGCCGGATCCTGGGGGGCGACGAGCGGGCGCCGGCGAGGCTGGAGCGGTCGGCCTCGCGCGCATCCACGCTGAACCAGGGCGCGGCGCCGGCGAGGAGCGGCACGCTCAAGAAGCGGGCGTCGGTCAAGCGGGCGGCCAGCCTCAAGCGCAGCCGCAGCCGCAAGAGCCTGCACGCCGGGAGCATCCGCGGCGTGAGCATCGAGGACGACGGGCACGCCGACACCACGGCCAGCAGCGTCTTCTACACGCCCGTGCCGACGTCTGGATCGCCGACGGAGATTCTCGCCAGCCGCTTCCAAGGTGGGTGCAGGCGGCCACGGGGGGATGGCGACGGCGACTCCTTTGCTGACGCTTCCAGCCTGGCGCAAGATGCTCAAGGACCTGATCGCCTACTTCCGCGAAGTCGCGGCCTCGTACGAGCATCGCGGCAGGGCGCTGCTCAAGGTCTCCAACGTCATCAACAACACCAACGCGCCCCCGCTGTTCCTGACCGACGCGAGCCGCATCCTGCGCGACTACCACAAGCAGGCCGTGGCCGAGGCGAGCAAGGCCAGGGACATCCAGACCGACGTCATCGACCAGCTCTCGGGCCTGCGCGCCGACCTGGCCCAGAAGATCAAGGAGATCAAGTCGCTCAGCGGCGACTTCAAGAACTCGGTCGAGCGCGAGAAGGAGACGACGCGCAAATGCGTCGCCGCGCTCGAGGAGGCCCTGTCCCTGGTCGACTCGGACCCGGCCGCCATCGCCGGCAAGGGCGATCCGTTCGTGGTGCGGCTCGCCGTGGACCGCCAGGTGGAGCGCCAGATGGACGAGGAAAACTACCTGCACCGCGCCTACCTGAACCTGGAAAACTCGGGCCGCGAGCTCGAGTCCATCGTCGTGGGCGAGATCCAGAAGGCCTACAACGCCCTCGCCGGCATCCTGAAGCGCGAGGCCGACGAGAGCTATTCCACCGTCGAGAAGCTGCGCGCCGGGCCGACGGGCATGCCTCGCGACCAGGAGTGGGATCACTTTGTCCGCAACGACCCGCACTTTGTCGACCCGGACCTGCCTCTGCGCAGCCTGGAGGACATCGAGTACCCCGGCAAACACCACCCCGCCGCCGTCGAGGTGAGGGCGGGCATGCTCGAGCGAAAGTCAAAGTACCTGAAGAGCTACACGCCGGGCTGGTATGTGCTTTCGCCCACCCACCTGCACGAGTTCAAGAGCGCCGATCGCATCTACACGCAGCCTCCCGTCATGTCGTTGCTCTTGTCCGACCAAAAGCTGGGGAGCCACTCGCAGCCTGGTAGCAGTTCTCACAAGTTTGGTACGTGCAGCAGCACTTCCGCAAGAGGCATACAATGCTGACACACCCTCCCCCCCCAACAGTTCTCAAGGGTCGACAGACCGGGTCCATGCATAGAGGACACACATGGGTCTTTAGGTACCTTTCTTTCCTTCCCCTCACCTCGCCTTGGCTAACCTTGCCGAAGAGCCGAAACGTACGACACCATGTTGGCATGGCGCGACGACATCCAGAACTTGGTCGATAAGACCGGTGACGAGCGGAACGCCTTTGTCCGCCGTCAAACACACCGACGCAGCACGAGTGCAGGCAGCGCACGCTCGATGAGCTCTGGAGGCGACCTCGATGAGGACGACGAGGCGGATGCCGTTCCCTTTTCCACCCAGCAGTCGATGATCGGACAGCAACCTCAGGAGGCCGATACCCAGAGGCCAGTAGGTGGGCGATTCCCAAGCGATATCCAAATAGACCGTCACTTACAAACGCCGCTTGCGCTGGATAGTGACAGCTCATCGGAGGTCGGTCATGACATAGGAGCCGCCCAAGGAGGTCTACGGGGATCCCACCCGCCGTATATGATCGATTCCATGGCCTACGATTCCGTCCAACAACAGCCTGACCAAGCTCAGCCATCGGATGCCAACCAGAACCCGTACGAATATGTTCCCAACCGCGAGTCTCGGCAGCCTCCGGCTCCCTTGCAACAGCAGACGTCCTACTTTGCGAACAATCCCCCCCCTCAGCCCCGGCAACAAGCACCCGCCGTTCCACAATCATTCGTCCAACGTCATGACAGCACCTATGGCGACTGGATGACTCCGGCAGCGGGTGCAGCCGGTGGTGTAGCTCTCGTCCAAGGCCAATCCGAAGCCTTGCAAAACGCAAACGGACCCACTCCCATCCCCGAACGCCATCCTGATCAAACGGCTGCTCCGTCCAATCCAGCAGCACTCGCATCCGTTTCCGTTCCTCACCCTGCCGTCGTCTCCGAGTCCGACGGTCTCGCTACCGCGCCCTCTGCAACCGTTCAGCCTTTTTTAGGCACAGCTGAGGTACTTCCCACCGCTACCGCCGGTGCCTCGAGCAGAGCTGTCGTCAACGGTGGAGCGGAAAAGCCGAGTGCTGTGCGAAGACAGAACACGGACATGAGCGTGTCGGAGTTGCATGTTCCGGGCGAGTATCCAAAGATTCGTGGTGGACCTTAGGAAGCTCCTGCCAGGAGCGCTTCGTCGAATAGGCCTCGGTGAGGATATTCCTTTGCTGGGGCCATGGGACCGGGGACCTTTGGTTCGTCGTGCGTCTTGCAGATGGATGGGTCAACGAACAAGGGATACATGTACGGACGGATACGGAATTGGTGTTTCATGGATATCTCATGGGTATTGTTTATGGGATTAGAACAAGGAAAAGGAAGCTTCGAAAAGGGCATACGAGGCGGGCATGCGTTTCCTGTGCTTCCCCTTGGGGTTGTGTGTTCTCATCACGGTCCTCGATATTTCTTGCATGTATATATATATACTTGGTAATGTTTTTTTATTCTCTCTATCCCATCTTAGCCATGGCGCTCCTTCCAGCGTGGGCGATACTCTACTCTTCTTCCTGCAGGCATCCTTCACGGTCCGCTTACTTGCGATTGGCAATGACAACACACGCATCATCACAACGGCATTTGCCATGATGTATGAAATCGTCCCACGGGCACAGGCAATGACCAGAATGAGGTCCGATTCAAGCAGGGGTATCTACAAATGAACACCCGGGGATGCCGTTCCGTTTCGTCGGCCGATCCCATCCAAACCCCTGTCCATTCCCAACCCAAGATGTATATCCCAAGTATGCATGTACCCATACTGCTTCGTGCAGGCCGTAGGAATGCTTCCCCGAACATGCATGGTCCGACCGAGTGCCTGTACCGACCAGCAATGTACCCCATCACGGATAGGACGCCGTGTCAAAGTCCTATCCCGTCATCGCCGTCGACCCATCCACACCGTTGATGACCGGAATTTCGCCATAGTCGTTCATGTCCTTCATCTCGGTATCCTGCTCATCCTCGACATTCGGAATGCGACGGCAGACGGCCTCCGTGTACTCCTCGGCGAGATCCTCGCGGACGTATACGATGCCCGTAGGAACGCCGATGTTCGTCCCCTCGACCCTCTTGAGAATGTCTTCTTCCTTGTATTCGTCCACATACTCGTCATTGTATTTGCGCCACATCTTGTTCTGGAAGTCGTAGATGTAGATCCAGTAATGGCCACTGGCAGCCGTACCCGAGTGCATGAATATCGAATGGAGACGGTACGGGTGGTCCTTGCAATGGGCGAACACGTTGTGGATTTCCTCTTCCAGCTGGCTCATCTGCTTCTCCACCTCCTCGATCTGTGGCCGGAGCTCTTGGGCGCGTTGTCGTAGCAGGTCGGGGAGCTCGTTCGCCTTCGTTCCCGTCGCATCCGTGGCTTCGGCATCCGATACCGCAGCCTCCTTTGCAAGACTCTCGGCGAGGGCGGCTGTTTGCTCGAGAATGTTTGGCAGAGAAACGTGGTCGTTGTTCACTTTGAATTCCGTCTCTTTGAGCGTGCTTCTGCGCTTCTCCAGGTCTCGTAATTTGATCTGCAACCGCCACTGCTGTTCGCGGAGCTCATGCAGCTGATCTCGGGAAAGAGATGCGGTCGAATCTCTGTAGCGATCCATGTAGATGACTGGATCCAAAGCCACATAGGATTCGTCCCGATAATTGGTTCCCTCCATCCATTGCGCGCGGCGTGCCTGGATGATTTGCACAGGAGGGGATCGTTGAATGAACTCGTACTTGATGACGCCCGGCTCAGCCTCATCCAGGGCAAATTCGGTATCCAAGGCAGCGTACAGCTTTCGGGTGCGGTCGGTGAGCGTGACGGTTATTGCATCCTGGAGTTGGGTCGTTCTTGAAGTTTCCTTCCCATCCTCACTCTTCATCCGAACTATTGTGACATCGGCGTAGAAGAGCTTCTTGATGATGTCGTCCTGCTCATTGTCACCCAAGACACCATCGCCCCGGAATGCGCAAGATAGGAGATCGAAGATTTGATTTATGGACTCCGAAGCATCTTGCTGTCTCGCCGCTGCTTCGGCCGCCTGGAATTCGGTCGCTTCGGTCGGCTCAGGCCTCGGAGGAATCGGAGGAGGGCGGGACGGAGGTTC
Organism: Corynespora olivacea; assembly: GCA_019202945.1. NCBI lineage: Eukaryota > Fungi > Ascomycota > Dothideomycetes > Pleosporales > Corynesporascaceae > Corynespora > Corynespora olivacea. The sequence continues at coordinate 24,039 of JAGQEM010000246.1, forward strand.
TGGCTTCGTGCCGGCGGTGGAATCCGCGAGGTCCATGGCTTTCATGGAATTGGCGTCGCTCTTCGCGTCGTCATCACCCATGGCCGAATCCGCGGGGGTGGGCGGGCTGGATCCATGAAGGCCTTGCGGAGGAAGCATGGGTCCTATGAAGGCTGCATCGGCGGCCCTTGCTGAACCATCTGCACTTTCTGCAGGTAGAGCGACATCCTTCTCCAAGGCTTTTATCGCCAAAAGTCTGGATGGACGGACAGCCGACGTGGGCTCGGTGATCATTTGCTCGAATAACTTGCGCAGTTCACGCACAACTGGGGGGTATTGAGTCAGTTCCGAATTGAACCCGGGAGGTTTTTGAAACTTACAGATCTGACCTCTCTCCACCTTCTTGCGCGTTACAGCCAGTCGGCCCACCCTCTTTTGTGCCAGCGCCTCCGGGGTCAGCTCCTGCATGTGATCCTCACAGTTGAGCACCTTCTCTCGCAGCATTTTGTTGGTGAAGAGGAATTGCAGCACGCTGTTCAGGTAACAGGTGTTGCCGATATTGCAACAGCCCACGGGCCAGGTCGCCGGAGGGTGTTGTGGCCGTGACGGCTGGCTGCTGACGTTGTTCTTCTGATCGTTCTGAACCAGCGTCAACGCTTCCGTGTATTTGGCTTCGCTTTCAGGCTGCGCTTGTATGAGCATCTCGACGGAGCTGGCCAGCACCTGCAGATCAAGAGTGGCCGCTCTATCGTCGATGCCCAAAATCGCGTACGCTTCAGCTGTATCCATCTCAGCATCTGCCATTTCGCCGTTGGCCAAAAAGTCTCGCAGCCGTTGACTGTTCCGATGCTCTGCGATGATGCCGACCGCTTTTCTCGCGGTGTCCCGGTTGGCAGGGTTATCGCCGGTCTTGATCGTATACATGGTTCGAACAAACTCATCGGCCGCAGTGGCGTCAAGGTCCAGCCAGGAGAGGGCTTGCTCGTATGTCTCAATCGAGTCGAAGGCTGCTCGTTTGATTTCTTCGCTGTTGCGAGCGTAGCCGATCGTTTGCAGGTTCCTACGGGTTTCCTCGAGCATGGAAGGGCCGATGTCCGATATGCGAGATTTGAAGACGTTGATCACGTGGTCGTCGTTGATGGCGCTGCTGTATTTCGGGTCGATGCCGATGGATCTGTATGCGTCGTCGACGTCCCTCCTGGTGCGACAGCCCTGCGATTCGAGTATGGCGACTTCGGTGCGGAGGAGTTCGCTGCCCCTGCCAATGGCAATGTTCTGGAGTCCTTCAAAGTAGTAAGGGGCGTTCAAGGGGTCAACGGCGACCTGGCGATGATAGGCGAAGAGCAAGAGGTGGTCGGCAAAGTCTCCGACGGTGCCGAGTCCAGCGTAATAGGGGTGGTCTTCCTCGTGATTGGTGGTCCGGGTGGTGCGACCTGCAGCCCTGTCGTAGTCGGCGCAACCCAACAGGCTCTCGATATCGGGGATCGATGTTGGTGGATGCGTGGGGGGGCGTCGAAGGGCAGACCGCTCGCTCTCGGAGAAGGTGAGAAGGATAGTGTTCAGCTCATGGCGGGCGTCTTCGATCACCGTCCTCTCGGTGGGTGCTGCCGGCCCTGGCAGGTCGGCAGGACGGCGGGGCGTTGGCAGGTGCCACACCTCGGAAGCGACGCCTTCGTCGTCCCGTTCCACGGCATCGGTGAAGCCCAGCTTCTTGAGTATGGCATCGCAATCTTTGCCAAACGTCTTGAGGAACTTGCGGTTCAAGAGCGGTATCCGCGACTTGCCCTTTACGGGATTCAGGCTGTCCAGCAGGTACGTGTTCAGGAAGTCGATGGCATCGATGCGACGGGCCATGCTGGGGTCGGCACGGTCCCCCGCGATCTGCTTTGCGTCTTCCCAGCGCTTGCGGAGCACCGCCTGGTCGGTCAAGAGGTGGATGTCGGCGTCGGCCAGGCGGGGCGGCGTCACGCGTATCTGCACATGGACGGGACACCGGGGCGCGGAGCAGCAGAAGACCATGGTTCGCGGCTCGTCCTGGCCGTCGTCGCCGGCCGGGAGAAGGTGGTGCATGGGGAACTGGTCGTTGGCCCGTCGGCACGGCAGGTCCTTTGGGCCGTCAGCGCCGCGTGTGACGGCCACGTCGAAGTGCCAGCGGCATCTGCTGCAGAAGGAGGCGACCTGGTACACGGCGGCCTGGCCGGCTTGCTCGGCGGGCGTGGGGAGCCATGTCTGCTCGTCCTTGCGCTTCAGCGCGTGCCTGCAGTTGCGGGACGACACGGCAGCCTGCGGGGGGCGGTCCGGGTCGAAATGGGGCGGCGAAGAGGTGAGCAGGTTGCGGCCGGCGCGCTGTTCGAAGCGGGCGTCGTAGGTGAGGAGGTCTTGCAGCAGCCGGGGCGCTGTCTTGCCTGCAGACGCGGGGGTCAGGTTAGCCCAGGGCCCGTGGTCGTGCGGACGTGATGCTCACCCGGTCTGCTCGCCGTCATGGAGCTGTAGATGCGGTGGAGCGCTCGCCGGGTGGCGGGACGATGGGGCGGCGGGCGGGCGGCAGGGCTCTGGCTCGCGAACCGGCGAGCATCCAGCCCGAGACTGCGGGGGGGAGGGGGGCAGGGACGGGGAAGAGAGTGGAAGGGAGGAAGCAGAACAACAAGAAGAAGAAGAAGAAGCAGAAGAAAAGGAGAAATGCCAGACCCTCTCGGACGCAGTGTGAGTATGATGCAGCGGTGCCAAGCCCCAAGCTGTAGCTAGTGGGGGACGAGCTCCGACTCCGACCATTCGAAAACGACGACGACAACGGCGACAACCACCACCACCACCACCACCACCGCTCCCTCTACCACCACCGCCGCCGCCGCCGCCGCCATGGCCGCCGAACACGAGAACTTCCAGCCGCAAGACACGCTCGCCAACACCGCAAGCACCGCCCTGACGTTCACGGCGTGCGGCGCCCTCTTCGCCGGCGCGCAGAACACGCTGAGGAAGCAGAATGTCGGAGCCATGGGCATCATCACCCGCTCGGGCGGCATCATTGCAACCTTCGGTGCGTAGCGTATCCGCGCATGCCATTGGAGGCCGGCCGCAGCTAATGGGACTGCAGCGGGCGTTGGAATTGCCTACCAGTTCACCACCGACGCGTCGGCGAATCTGCGGCAAAAGGACGATGCCTACAACGAGGCCATAGCCGGCTTTGTGGCCGGGGCGACCACCGGAGTGGCCCGTACGTGGTCGGACATGGGAATGCCGGGTTGCTGCTGACAGCTGCAGGACGGAGTATCCCCTTCATGCTCGGTGCGGGCATCAGCTTCGGTACCGTCTTGGCCGCGTACAAGTACACCGACGGCCTCACCGGCCCCGCAAAAGACGACGAGGAAGACGAGGTGGAGCGCAGGGAGAAGGCGAAGAAGATGCGCCGGCGGCCATTGCAGGAGACGCTGGACCAGCTTGGCGAGGGTCGAGGTGAGCTATGCGTCGTTTCATCCCACCTACCGTTTTCCTAACGCGGGCAGGAATCTATGGCCCTGGCTACGAAGAGCGGAGGAGGGAGCGTTTGCTGGCGAAATACGGCGTCGACGTGAAGGAGGCGCAGAAGCAGTAGTTCAGGGGGGGGGAAGAATGTGGACTCCACAGTCGGCCTTGTAAAGGCGAGGCTCTGTACGGATAGATGTATTGAAATGCAATCACACGCCATGTGCATCATCTTGAGCATGTACCACTATCATCATGTAGTTCCGCAACACTTGAGTTCCCGCACACGTTGCCCAGCAGTTACCGGTCTTGATGTTGCAAGCAAGGAGGTATCGTATCCAGCAGCCATCTGGATGGCTACAAAAGAGATAGTTGTGGGACATGGCGGCATGACGATACTCAAGGGGATTGGGGATTGGAGGTTCGGGCGAAGGCGAGCTGTGGATGAATGCATGCAGTTGCAAGACGGTGAAAGGCAATGTCGTTCTACGATACAAGACACACGGTCGCACGGAGGAAGGGAAGGCACCAAGCAGCTGGTGGCGCCTGCCGTCGTTGTGGCTGAGAGGATATGGCCCTCTTCCTGACATGAGATGCAGGTTGGTATTGAAGTCATGGTGGAGAGAGAAGTCGCAACGTGTCCAGGATCTCAGCGTTCACATGCAATTCACATCGACTTCAAACGCACTTCTTCCCTCTGGTTCCTCGCCGTCTCCCTGTGAGCCGTTCACGGAAGAATATCGTCATCTCCACGTGAACCGCCCACGGAAGACCATCGTCATCTCTCCTGGGGAGCCATTCATGGAAGAACATGTGTGTATACGGCGTAATCGACGCTGGAGTCCGCGGCCGAAGTCGAAACAACAGCTGGCAGAGGCCGCGACGCTTACTCAGAACCGTCGTATAAAAGGTGGCATATTCCCACCGTCCCTCCTTCCTCTCTTCACCTCACTCTGGTCTCTGCTCCTGCCTGCTTCTGCGGTTACTTCTTCCTCAGCACACCAGACGAGGTCAGCACTTTCACAATGCCTTCTTCTAGAGAGACTCTGTATGCACGATTGGCAGAGACGATCCAAAAGACGTGCGCGGGCCGCCACTCGTCGCGTCTGGCTGCTCAAATCCTTGCGGCCGCCCACCCTACTTCTTCTCGGCCTCCAGTCGAGCCATCCCGCCCACCTCGTTCTCGCGAGGTTCTGCAAGCCGAAATGGCAGACATGATGCGAAGGACGCGTGCGAGCCGCCGTCTGGCTGCCGACACTTCTTCTCGGCCTTCTGTCGAGTCGTCCCCCCCGATGGCTACTGCCACTCGGGTTCGAGGCGCGGCAGGTCCTGGACCTGGTCCTCGTCGTGCCTCACCACCACCGGTCGTCGCTGCTGAGGTAAGTCCCAGCCCCCGTCTGTGGTGGCTGCCCCTTGCTAACGCTCCTGCCTCGGCGAAGCCTCTGCCAGTGCTCAAGTCAACTGCCAGCACGCGACCGCCGGTGAGTCGAGATTCCCCGAGGTCTAACGTGAGTGCCCCTGATCCCTTCTTGCTGCTGCCTCCTCCAGAGACTGACATGCGACAGCTACGGCGGGATTATGCCATTCGTGCTCGAGAAGCTCGAATTGTTGAGCGCAGGATGGAGGCAGAGAAATCGGTATGTCTCTTTGGCCTGCTGCCCACCGGCAGTCTGCTTACCCATCACAGGCCCGTCAGCCGGTGGTCTCCCAAGCCCCTTCTGCTTCTTCTGGCCGACGTGCCTTCTCGCGACCCGTAGGTAGCCCCCATCCATCCATTCGTCGCCGAGTCGTGTTGCTGACATGGTACCAGTCGAGCTCGGCTTCAAGCCAAGCACCACAGCTGAGCACGGCGGTCCGCGCAGAAGCACGTTCTAGTGGCCGCAAGGCCCCTACCGTCCCGGCCCTGCCGACCAAGACCGAGTCGATACCGGCGCCCTTCACTGTGCGCTATCCTCGAATTCGGCCCAGTCGGCCAGAGGTCACCCCCCCGCCGAAGATCGAGCCGAAGCCGTATGTCCCTACGCGCTGGCCGAGGCGGAATACCGGGCGGGTGTGGGCCCAACCTTCCAGGGTGGACGAGCGGCCCGTGTTGCCAGCACAGCCGGCTCTCAAGTCCATCATGAAGCAGCGTGGATCCAAGACCTCGACATCAAAGACGGTTCAGTTTTCCACCAGAGTTTCTGTTCGCCGCGTTGAGAAACCGGCGATCGAAGACAAGTCGGAACTGTGGTTTCAGCCGAACCTTGGAGGCAAGCTGCCCATGTCATGGAAGGATGGGAGTTCCGTCGCGGTGCCAGAACCTCCCAAGATGTGCAAGCTCACCGTTCTTTGGAAGAGCGCCATCGAGAGGATTGGACCTGCGTTGGAACATGTGGTCCCCCAGTTTTGTCTCAAGTCGATCCGCAACCGCTGTCTGGCGGTCAAACGGTACTACGAGCGGGACGTCTTCACGGATGTCAAGCAGTTCCTTCCCGACTTCTACGGGATGGTGGTCAACCCCGACCGTTTGAACGGCGTCCTGCTCAGCAAGGTTTCTACCGAGCGGCGAGTGGTCGACTTCGCAGGCTATGTCAATGTCCGCTATCTTGACGGCCAAAACGTGTGGTGGATCGGCGGTGAGGGCTGGAAGACCGGTGTTAGGCCGTGTCCGAAGGGGCGAGCTTGCCACATGGCCGATCCCAGATCGCACCAGTATTGCGGATGTGAGCACCTTTGGTGGCGACACGTCTCCATCTACGACCCTGTGACCAAGCTGGTAGGCAGTCCTTCTGTCCAGGAGACCAAGGGCCCGCCATACCTGCCGGTGCTCGTCAATGCCAATCAACACGAGTCACCGGCCAAGGTCGTTAGAAGACCGGAGGTCGAGACGGCGCGTATAGTGCCGGTCCGACGCACTCCTGTTCCAACTTCTGTGAGCGATTACAATCCGGCACGGATCGATGCCATTATCCAGAAGCTCAAGGACAGGTTTGCCTTGGTCTAGTTTCGCTCTTCGGTCCATCTTTCTCGCCAAGAGCAAACACGGCACTCGGGACGAAGACGACGCATCTGGTCGACATGAAGTCTATCAGTCGTCCTATTTGCAGAGTCAAGTCTCGTTGCGCATCACATCCGCTCATTATGTTCCATCGCAGCATAACCAGAGGGTTTTCTTCACTCATTCAGCATTCCCAAAGGCTATCGGTTCGATGGAGTTTTACGTTCTTTTGTCGGCGCCTATTTCAGTCTTTACACCATGACCCAGGTGTCCGACCCATTTCACGGTTTCCGCTACCACCGGAGCATAGTACGGCTGGTTGTCGCGTCCCGTCGCGACTCATCGACACCACCGTAGGCTTGCAGTCCGTTGGTTGATATGGCTTTTCGTGGGAGCCGGGGCATTTTCGATCGCTTCACTCATTCAGCATCGTCATGTGGTTGGCAGTCCTACGTCCTTTCCTTCGGTGGGAGTCGGGGCATGTTCGGTCGCTTCATTCATTGGCGCCGTCGTGTGGTTGGCAGTCCTACGTCCTTTCTTTCGGTGGGAGTCGGGGCATGTTCGGTCGCTTCACTCATTGGCGCCGTCGTGTGGTTGGCAGTCCTACGTCCTTTCTTTCTGCGGGAGTCAGGGCATGCTCGGTCGCTTCACTCATTGGCGCCGTCATGTGGTTGGCAGTCCCGTCGTTGTACTCAGTACTCAGCGAGCTGAAGTGTTGTCCATGCCTTCTCCTCCAGAGTCTGCAGTGTTTGTCTCATACCACGCTCCGTGCTTACCAAGTTGAAGAGTTTTCTATGCCTTCTTCTGAGCCGGCAGTGTTTCGGTTTTCGCGGCGAACCGGCAATGGACTTCCTCTCCATCTTTTATGGGATTTCCTGCCCCGGCAAGCTTCACTTTGGTCCTTCTTTGTTCTCTATATTCACTCTTTACTACATGGTTGGATGTTGCCCTCAAAACATCCCGCTTTTTGAGAACCACGACCCGGTGACGGTAGCTCCTCCCTGTGACGGCAGTTCGAGTTGCAGCGTAGACCTAACCGGTGTCGTAAGGTTGTGTGTTTTCCTAAAACGCTCCCCAGTGTGGCAGGTGTTCTGGGTAAACAAAGGCCTCCATTTTTGAAGCAACTCCGGCGACGGTCACGCTCCTCCCTGTTGGCAGCAGGTTGAGTGATGCAGGGACCTCAGCTGTTGTTGTGAATCAAAGTTGTGTGTTACCTCAAAACACTCCCCAGTGAGGCAGAGATCCTGGGAAATCAAAACTCTCCATCTGCGGCCGTGGCGCGGGTACAAAGCTCCTGCTGGGTGGCGGCCCGGTTCAGTTGATGCTCAGACCTAGCTGCGTGCCTGCACGGTTCGGACTCAGGTTCCGGATCGGGGGGAGGAGTGGAGGGTGCAGTGGTTCATGTATTTTCATTTGTTCTTTTGTTTTGCCGTGGGTTTGGTGGATTTTTCTACTGCTTTTGTTTTGATTTTGGTTTTGGGTTTGGTTTTGGTTTGCCGTTTTGTTGTCTTCTTTTTGCTTTTTCCTTTGTTCTGCATGAGGAGGGGGTTGGAGATTTCTTGTATCATTTATGTTGGGATGCTACTGCATACAGGATTCGCATTCGGATCGATTTGGACGGCGGAGTCGGATTTACCGGCCGACGATACGGAGCGGCGACAGCGACGAGTTCTTCGGAACATACGATAGCGGCTGCGACGAATCGACGACGGCGACGACCCCAATTCTAGAGACGGTGCGGACGAGACGGTGGAGTCGGTGATACGGTCGACGATCGATGCGGCGACAGCGACGAGTTCTTCAGAACATACGATAGCGGCTGCGGCGATTAACGACGGTTTCGACGACGACGCCCACTCGATGCGGCCGGATACTGGCGTGGTGGTGGTGGATTAAGGGTGAGCGCGAGACTTCGGTTGTGGTGGCTAAAGGAGTGTGCTAACATCGCTAGGTTTCTCGCAAGTATTCCCCCGGTTGTGTCATGCTAACATGCATAGATTTCAATGCAGAAATATGGTTGAATGTGAGGTGTAAAATCGGCTCAGTCTCTCCTTGCCTCTGGTAGGTATTTATGCTAACACGTTTTAGTCACTGTAGTCTGGACATGGGTAAAGAATGGCTGAGTCCTCCCTTCTCAATTTGTCTTCGTATACTTATACCCCCATAGTAATCCTCGGCATAGCCTTCCAAGGGTTGAGATGAAGATTGGCTGAGTTAACCTCTTCAACTCTGTAATAGGATGTTTACATCGTCAAGGCTCCATTTTGAGCGCAAATCACGCTTTGACATAGTCATGACGATCAGCTAAGTCTCTACCATCCTTACATATAGTTTGTCATTGATGAATTTAGCAGGTTTGGTTTCATACTATCACATTACTTTTTTATAAGTCACTCTTTTCCCAAGAATGGTGTGCTTTGTGTTAATGCGCAAGAGTGAAGCAGATACCGAGTGACGAATTCGGATTTGTTCATTCGGTTCGCCCATTTTCTTCTTCACTTATCTCTCAACTTCCCCTTGTCGCATTACACTCTCCTACGTTAGTGCCTTGTCCTCTCAATCTCACAAAATTGGGTTGCATATGGAGCAGCCTAAAACTGAGTCCGCGGCGATATCTCTTCCCGATCAAACCCCTGATCCTATCACTTCCATCATTCTCGCTTCAATTCTTGCTTTCCATTCAGGTTACTCACAAGGTATCGCTTTATCTCCTCTCTATTTCTCCGTAATGTTGCTTTTCCCGCTTCAATCTCCCTGTCCACTGGTGCAGGTATCCATGGAACGATGGATTCGACTCAGGACCCCATGACTATCCCTCTGCCATATCGAATATGGAGGAAACGTTCCGCAGACAAACTTCGCTTCAGCTCTTAATAAGAAACGACTGGGCACAGAAGATTGCACTAGCTGGAACTTCCTGACAGGCGTCCCTCTTATCAAACTTTGTTATTGGACGGAGGCGTCAGCAGACCACACAACGCTCTGCGCCGAAAAATTGGCGTGTAGGCTGCAGCTGTCTCGAACCGGACGCATGCAGTATCGATTTCATCCAGTACGCTTCTGGTCACTATGATTGATCGTATGTTGCGGAATTATATGTAAGGCTGACCCCTTATTATTGCTTCCTACGGTCATCTGGGGTCACAATCATGGCCATGCCCATTTCACTACGCCAGATGATTGGTCGTACTGCTAGCGTGCTGATACATACGCGGTCGGTTCAACAGGGCCGAACAATATATCGCTTCTCTTGCGTAGGTCTGTATGAGCAGAGTCTTGTCTTCGAATCTTTGGTTGCTCACCTTGCCGTTGATTTCTTTCAGCAAACAGATTGTTAAACACAAAAGTCCTGGAGCACAGCAAAGCTTTCTTATCTTCAAACTAAATCAGCTTTCCGAATACTTTCCCTTTGCAAAATCAGATATACACCCATTTCATTTGCTACCACATCCGTTGCGAAACCGGTGAATATACGCCCGATGCTGCTTTCACGCTACCTACTCATTCATTCATATATGACACCATCAACCAGTACCGTCCCGAAGTCAAGATTTAAGACCAAAGCTCTCATCCTTTCTTGAATGCTGAAGCTTCCCGCTATGTCGAAGATCCCTATCTCCTCCTTGAAACATCCTCTGCCACCAAAGACGTAGCGAGTAATTATCTCTTCCTCGCCTCCGAAACTCGTACTCTTTGGTCCCTCGACACGCTCACGGGTCCACAAGCCTGATGACTCAAAATCTTGCAATGACTGTGGAACCTACGCCCCAAACTCGCAGAGTAAGTTCATCGTTCCACCTGTGTTGATGGGGCTTGCCTTTGGGGGCGAAGATTGAGCAAAAAGAGGAGGGGGAAGGAAAGAATCAGCAGAAAAGGGGTGTGGACCTGAGATCTGAAAGTGGTATCATGTAATTGAGAAAGGCGGTGGAAAATCAAGGTTTCAAGGGACGGTGTGGATGATGAGATTGTGTATCAAGTATTTATTTTTTTGCGAAAGATATGCCAAGATACGTCATCTGGCTGGGTATTCATACAACACGCCTCGGAACTTCCATTCCAGCAACTCTATCCGAGCGCCACATGTCCGCTATCCTCGACCCTTACATCCCCCCTGGCCGAGTTTCACGAACCTTGACTTACAGGTTTTTCTTCTGCGGCAACGTCTTGGTACATTCATTCAGATCCTTCAAATTCTGCACGCCCAACAAACTCATCCTCACGTAAGCCTTCGCATAGTCCTCATTCCAATGCGGTTGGTTTCCAACAAATGAATTCCACTCATCGCTGATTTTCGGATGCGTAGACAAAACCTTATCGGACGGCAGCACAAAGACGTTTTCGTTCTTGCCAGCCTTGTTATTCAACGTGTCATTGTAGAACTCAACGTCCCAGACACCGGGGGTAGTGTCGAGGGGCATGCCGGCAGCACTCGTATCGACGAAGCGCTGCTTGGCGGAGGCGTGCGCACCGACAAGAGCAGCGAGGTCGTGTGCACTGAAGCCTTTGTTTTGAAACAGCGCGATGAGGTTGTCGGCGCTATCGTTGACATCTGGGAGCTTGCCGGTCGGGCTTGCTTGAGTGGCATCTTTGCGGCCAACGAAGGTGCGGACGCGGGGGCCCTTGGGGCAAGTGATGGTAGCGTGGTTGTGAGCGTACTGCGCAAGATCGGCATAACCGACTTTGTAGGTTGATTGCACGGTGCGAAGGAGTGCGCGCACACTTTGCATGCCATTGTTCTCCGGTCGATCTTCTTCACCAAAGTCCATCATGAGGGATCCGTCAGCCCCCCCAAACGAGGAGTCTTTATCCCATGCTCCGGCATCGTGGAAGCCAAAGCGGACAGCGGCGCGGGCGTTGTCGTTGCATTGTCCATCCGAGCCAGTGAATTGCTTTGTGAGCTCTGCTGAGACATCGTACCCTAAGGTTGTAAGCGGGTGGATGAAGATGATGTGGGTTGTACTTACAGGGGCAGCAGGGATCGAGGGTAGTCAAGCAGATGAGCGGTTTCGAGGAGATTTCGTCGTTGATACCGGACTTCACGCCGCTCAGGACGTCCTTGATGAGTTGCTGGATTTCATTGAGAATACCCGTAAGCAAGTCTTCGATGATACCAGGTGCGGCATCTCGTCGTTCCAAGGGTCCAGCTGCAACGAGAAAGGCCAACGAGACGAGTGGCAAAGCTGCAATGAGTTTGTGGAGCATCTTGAATGGCGAGAATATGGCAAGGAAAATAAAGGAAAGGACACAGACGAAGACCTGTTGACAATGGAATAACAGCGACTGGGTGACGCATTATATAGATATTTCACCTCAAGGGTAGCCGAACTTGTCTTCCAGACGCCCCAGGGTCGGACATCTACCGAGGTGACAGCTCCGAGGGCACAGCCTGCATTCGTGCTACTGTAGACTGCTGCTCGTCAACTAAACGTGCCGGAATATTCCAAGATTAGGACTCTGAGTCCACCTTTGACCAGGGGGTGAAGCAAGCTTGACGAGTTGGTCCAAACTATACCTGCTTCCATGACGATTACGTTGATGCTGAATGGTTCATTCTTGTCAGTATGGCAAACTGATTTGAACACCGATATTGACTTTGGCTGCCAGGTTGCCCCAGGCACCTAGATGTGGGTGCAGGTGGCGTTGGCGCTCCCGCATTTAGAGCCGGCCTCTTCTACCTCAGCCCTCAACGGGCCTGGCTTCGGCACATGAGTAGTACTACTTATCTCGCACAGTAAACCGAGTTGAACTGAGGCTTTGGTCGAGGGAGACCCAATCATCGGGCGATTTACACGTAATGCGATATAATACGTCAGGGGCTCGTCTTCATCGTGTCGAGTCGTGTCCAGCGCACAGCCTAGTCGGCTAGTCCAAGCTTTGGCTGTCCAACTCAACGATACCCTACCCCTTTTGAGTAAATCCGTAGTGAAGTTCGGGGTGAAGATCTTCCATCGCCAAGTGAAGAAGCGAATGGGACAAATCTGGACTAGCGGTAGTATGAGGTGCGTTAATGAAGAAAAGTCCATACCGAAGATGATGACTCCGGACCTTTTTGGCTGCAACTTGTAGGGTCGTGTTTCGCCGATTATATGGACTATGGATTCCACAGACTGTTAGCTACATTCTTAAACAGAGGTTGTACGACCTAATATTCATGAACATGAACATGTTCGAAGCGGTGTTTGGCAGGAAGAAGAGTGTGAGTATACGACCCTCCCTGCACGTCGATCCAAGAATGGAATAAGGCGAGAGATCATGGACCCGAAAGATTTGTGGATGGGCGGCGACTACGCGATCTACGTGCTAAGCACGGCCTTCCGTAGCGCGGGGACCCGGCCAAGAGTGGCGCCTGCAAACGCCGTCAAGTGCCTTCGCTGTCATTGGAAAATATTTGCTGTTAAATGAGCGTTGATACGCTAGGCTGAAGATGCAAATCCGTTTTCCCTCCGACAAACCGTCCAACGCTCCAAGCTCTCACTTGGTGTGGTGTTCTTCAACTTTCTCGATTCAATGCTTGGCGAGGGATCCGCAGCTGACGCATGTACACAACTGCACATCACTTTTTCCATGCTGCCAAATACGATGTTGCTTCGGGTGTAACAGACCATCGTCTTGTGTTGGAATCAAGGTTTGTTCTTTGGACAAGCGATACTTTCGTGCAGCTAAACTACATAACCGATGGTGAGAAGAGCTTAGATCAGCGCGATGCTTGGATTACTCTTGAAATGGTTGCTTGCGATAAGGGCTTGTACTGGACTTTGCTGCGTAGTCGACCACTGTCGAACAGCTCCACCATGATCAAGTGGGTGATGGATAGTCTTGTCCAGCGGTTTCTTCTATAGGTCGGAATCGAAAAGTGCAGAGGCAGGCGTATATGGGTGTCCATGCCGAGAATGCAGGGTTTAACAAGTTGATGTACAAGTAGCGGAATCTGCATGCAGGTTTAGAACGATGTCTCGTGCCGTTCGTAATGGCCATGCTGTCGTAGGCCGGTGCGACTGAGGGTGTGCAGAGCATTTGTGGAGTCCAACCCCGGTCCACAATGCCAAAAGTCACTGATGGTCAGCAACTCTGCCGGGTCTGCATGGCCAAGAAGCATGTTCCAGGTATGGAGTTGCGGCCACGAGACTTCCGGACCTTTGGGATCGACTTCAGTGGATAGGTGAAGTCAGACAATCCAGTCACAATATGTGATTCTGGCCCAAGGTCTGATGAGCAAACCTGTGCAGTAGGTCCGATGTCCAGGAGGCTGCAACTCGCAGGCAGACGGCATGTTCGTATGTTCGTATGTTCGCATGTTCGTATGTTCGCATGTCCGTAGTCTGCTTTGGTATCGCATTACGGAGTGGCGTACGTCAGACACGAGAAGATGCGAATGCCGAATATTGGTACGTCGGCCTTGGCATTGTGCTTTCGTGCTTGTGCCCCTGGCAAGGAAGCATTGATGGATGATCTCGATGGTTGGTGTACAGGTGCTGCAGCGTTTATGCCAGGTGAAAACATGAACATCAAGTCAATGATGATGATGATGATGACGATGTGACGAAAGGAGTGACACCGCGTCAAAGTCGCGTTCGTTCTTATCGATAACGCCGCCATGCCATGCGCCCCCACTTTTGACTCCACCATCGCATCTGAACCCAACACACACCCTGAACCCTTATAAGCGTGTGAGCGTGTGAGCGTGCGAGCGGGCACCCACGATGCCTCTTGGCTTCGAGCGTCTGAACGAACGTACCCAACGTCCGAATGCCCTCATCAACTTTATCCGCCCGCTCCCCGGGCCCTCCACTGCCGCGGCAGAAAAGATCCTGAATCACGTGGCAGCAATATGTTTCCCCTTTATGAAAGCCAACACGATTCTCGTCCAGGCCCTCGAGGAGTTTCCATTCAACACCGAGTTTGTCGGCCGCAACTTCAACGCTGGAGAAGTTATACAGCTCGTCCTCAAAGACCGGAACGGACGATGGTTGCCGCAGCGCATGGTAGAGATGGTGATGGTACATGAACTGGCGCATTGCAAGCAAATGAATCACTCCAAGGCGTTTTGGCGGGTGAGGGATGCGTATGCGGTGGATTTGAGGGCACTGTGGGATAGGGGCTACACGGGGGAGGGGATGTGGGGTAGAGGTAGGGATTTGGAGAGCGGAGAGGTGCAGAGGGAGAGTGTAGACCCCGGCGATGTGCCTGAGCACCTTTGTGGTGGAACGTATGGGCGATCCAGGAAGCGGAGGAAGGGAAGACAGCCCAAGGAGACGTCGTCCTATGCCGAAAGGAAGCAGCGTCGCATACTAAAAAAGTTTGGCGCTGGTGGGCAGGCGCTGGGTGCAGATGACAATGCAAAAGTCAAGCTGGAGGGTGGTGTCGCGAAGAGAGCCAAGCCGAGGGTAGCGGGAAGTGCGCGAGGGAGAGATCTTCGGGCTGCAGCAGCGCTTGCACGATTTGAGACGGCCAAGGAGGAGGAAGTTGAGGTAAAGAAGGAAGAGACGTCCGAGAGCGACACAGAGGATGAAGATGAAGGCGATGAAGGCGATGCCAATGCTGCCATCGATGTCGACGGAAAGAGGATGACGGACGACAAGGGTCGGGCACTGGTCAGGATCTGCGAAGAGGAAGATGGGAAAGATGGCAACGCACGAAGGGAGATGGATGAATTGGAGGGACTGGGAACGTCTATGCGCAGAACCGGTACAGCTACACCAGCAATCAACATCACAAAGAAGCCTCCAGTTCGAATGCAGACATGCGTTGTGTGCTCACTCATTAACGAACCTGGCGCGTTGACCTGCACGGCATGCTCTCACGTGCTGGACCCGCACCTGGTCGCAAATCACTGGAAATGCAGCAGTACGCCATGCAAGGATAGCCAATATGTCAATTCAGAGGACGCAGGACGATGCGGGGTGTGCGGCGCTGCAAAGGGTGGCACATGAAAGGATGAAGGATAATGGATGAGCGTGGGGAGACATGATATAGACAGAATTTCGATACCCGACCCAAGTCACAACCGCAATGATACAAACCACAACATGGGCACGAAAGATGGTTCTGCCTTACTACCTTACCTATACCATGTACGTGAGCATACGACAAACATTTCGATGACCATCCGTCGATCGTCCACCAGATGCAGCCTAGTGTGCCAAGCAACACCTCCGCAATCGACTGAGCTCCGCAGCTTGAGATCGTGTCGTGTCGTGTTTTGTCGTGTCGTGCAACAAAAACGTCGAGTCTCGCCATCACATCACGCCCGGCCTTCACTCCTCTACGTCCCCACGACAACCATATCGCAGAACAGCTTCACACGAACCATTGAGGCAATGGCATCCCGACTCTTTGTTCCGGCTGTCCGCACAGCATCCCGCAGCGTCCCTCGCCTCCATGTCCCCGCGCGAAACTTCCAGACAAGCTCGGCTCTGAGGGCGGAGGTGGTGGCTGCTGCGCCGGTCAAGAAGCCTGTGGGCGCTTTCCGGGGAGGGTGAGTGCTGCCCATCTCCACCCAGTAGTTGGGCATTTTGCACGAACTGCGAACAGGGCACGAGGAGGAAGAGAATCACGTATGAGGTGTGGAGGCTGACAAAGTGGCCGATAGCTTGTTCGGCTTCCTGCTCGGGGCGACGACGGCCGGCGCGGGCATGTACTACTATGTCGTCGACGAGTACCGCGTCTCGAACGAGCTCTTGACCGAGGACATCTACGTACGTCATCTCACACGCAAGGGTGCATAATATACTGACTTGCTGCAGGCACTCCAGTCCGCCGTGCAACGAATAGAAACCTACGTCAAGACACTCGAGGAGAAGGTCGATTCGAAGAAGAAGTAATTCATGGATGCTACCGACAAAGAGTGTGTACTGTGTACGTGTCAGGCTTTTGAAGGGCAGTGCCATGATGTGATATTTGCGAGTCTCTGCTCAACTCACGGCGGCTTGGAGCGCGTCACAATATACCAATCAATATGTTATCTTTCTCCTTTCCAAATGCTTTCCGACTTGTCGTAGCCATTGCTCACTTCGTCCTTCACATTTCTACCATAAAACCACCTCTCTTCACTCTTGTCTCTATCCTTTGTGACTGTCAATCTACCAATGGTCATTATGAACCTAATTCTGTAGATAATACCGCAGACAGATGAATCACGTGATGCCCAACGGAAACCACGCATCTATACCGGCTTCGAGGGTGCTGCGTCGAATGCGAAGCTGTAAAGCCTGCTGCACACTAGGTAGCTCTTGTTCCTGTGTCGTTTACTTTGCTTCACTTCCGAAAGTCTGCTGCGTGACTAACACATCGCTCCCGATTTCTCTTGGCACTATTTATGTCATCGTCATCCATTCAGATTTGACCACCCAAAGATGCCACAGCACGAGGATGTTTTCATATACACGTCACTTGCGCTTCCAAGGCCCATTCTTTTATCACTGTTTTCAGGTTTTACTCCCCTCAGATACCGTTCACATACGTATATAAACAACTTCGCTGCAATCCCATCACACTATGTTCACTTCATTCAAAACTCTGTCACGTCCAACCTATACTTCAAATCTTCTGTCTTCCATTACGAGACAGGTCTGCCTACCTTCCTGTTCAATATACAACTCAGGATCTCGAGGATTCTCTGCGTTTAGTCCATCCAAGATGCCCGAGAAGCTTACCCATGATGAGATCAACTCGCAAACTGACCCGTCAGTCGCCAAGCAGTACGACACTCAGACGCCAAAAGAACAACAAATCAAGGACTTGTTTAAGATGATTGATGGTCAGAAAGTCAGCATGCTGAGCACATACCGAAATGGAACTGGTACGTAATCTTCAACGACGCTCGTCTCATCTGCCAGACGCCGACTGATACATGTCTCTTAGGTCCTGTTGGAAGATCAATGGCAGTTGCAAAGAGGAGCGGCCTTGACATCCTTTATCTTGCGAACCAGCATTCAACCAAATTCAAAGACCTTTCCCAGAACAAAGAGTGCCAGATTACCTTCCAGGATACCAAGACTCAAGATTGGATCTCCATTTCTGGAACTGCCACCACTGCTTCTAACTCCGACCCACGCATCAAGGATCTCTGGAGCCGTGGTATTCGAGCTTGGTTCGGTGACCTTGGCGACGGCAAGCATGATGGCGGTCCTGAAGATCCTCGCATGTCACTTATCGAGGTAAAGCCCAAATATATCGCCTACTATCAATCTCAAGTCGGTACTCTGGGGATGGTCAAGGAAGTTGGCGTGGCAGCTGTTACGGGCAAGGTTGCCGAGACCGGGGTTCTGAGGGAGTTGAACGAAGCAGATATTGAGGAAGCGCGCAAGTTGGAGTGAGTACTGAGCCGCTATTTTGCCTCGCCTAAGATACTAGCTTTGCTCATAGGCCATGCTTGAAGCTATGAGAGTTTTTTTCTCCATCTTACTACGGAGAACTGCGTCGTCACGTGCATACTCATTTAGGCAAAATGTGCCATTAAAAGAAGCATATTACAATGACCCAGTTCATCTGTCATTAGACCTTATACTCGAATGGGTCGTCAAAAAGATTTCCGACGAATGCCTATAATAATGTTAAACATGCACTCTCTAGCGCACTCCTGACCGATGTAATCCCCGCTGGGACGCGCCCGGTGTGGAAACAATCAACTACGACGAGGAAGAAAAGCACATAAAATAGGAGAGACGACGAGTAAAATGCAAAGGTCTTGCAACCCATTTGGCACTTTGACCTTGTCGCAAGGTTGCTGCCCTGTCACTACGTCTTTCTGCTTGGGGCATCGTGGGCTATGAGAAATCTTCAGCAGTTGTGAGATAGTTTATTAGTAGCAGGAGATAATCCATTGGATACTAGCAGTCTGTCAATCCGTATGCGCCGAAAGGAGACCAGTAGACGGTCAGAAGTACCCGCCTGCGGCTTCAGTACCTAAGTTCCTGAACGGCGATGGAAACGAATTGGCAGTTCGGGTTTCTTCCAAAGTGGATGAGCATTATTCTCCTTTTCCCAGTCTACATCTCGAACCATATCCCAATCATATGCAAATATGAACTTTGCCAGAATGATGCGAAGCTCCAGATATTTGCCGTACATGTCCGTACGAGGTAATATCTGATGTCTGTACGGTCATGTGACGGCTACTCTCACATGACTAGAGCACCGTGCGCAACCGTTTCAGGTTGCGCATATCCTTTCA
>JAGQEM010000247.1:0-42456 GCA_019202945.1 Corynespora olivacea
TGTTAACACCTTTATTTGTAACGCTAGGTTGACATCGTAGTATATAGTTAACATGATCAAGGTATGAACACTGATAAGCCTAAGTCAATACATAAGAGGGTGATAAAGGCAAGGAGTAGAGCTATGAACCAAACACAATTACATATGGACGTACCCATACATGCACCCTCTGCAATGACTTGCTTAACACAAACTTGCAAGATCCCTTTACGTGACAACTAGCTTGTAAAATTTTGTCAAAAAGTTACAGTATACGTATTCTCTCTCACTGCGGAACCCTATCCCTTAGTTCAACATAGTCCGTGTCCATATTAACACTCATGGTAGTACTAAACAAACTCTTGGGCATGTATGGGTCAGAAGGTTGTTTTCTTCTGCTGCCGTGAGGCTCGCTCCAACCTTTTAGATCGGACGCGGTCGGGCGTCGTGGGCCAGACGAAGATGGATGGTTCTTTTTGCGGAATAAAGCGGCGAGCTCAGGAAAACATACACAGAGATTACCGGAGGCAAGCTCAGCCGCACCCCAAAGGAGAATCTCGGGCTGCTTCCACGATTTATCGGGATTAGAGCTATTCTTGAGGCGAACGACAAAGCCCACAGTAGCAAATATGGGAGCACTGGATCGTGTCAGCGATATTTAAGAAAGATCTTTGGAGGGAATATTGTACCCTCGAGTAGACACTTACCATAGACCAAAGGTGAAAGCCAGCACAATAAGGATTTTCTTTTTCTGGTTCATCTGCAGTTTTCGTACGGCTTGTACTGGAAGCAGCAGAATCATGTAATCGGTGACGGTGTTGAAGCATCCGCTGATGTTCAAGATCCAGCTTATCTGTACACACTTCCCTGGCAACGACTTGTTCCAGATCTTCTCTCGGGGGCTGCATTCGAAAATCTTGAAAAAGCTTGTGATGCCATAAAAGCCAACCATGATAACGATGAGTGACACAATGGCGATGTCGAATCGACTCCAACGGACAGGGGAGAACACGCGACGATAAAGGCAGAGGACCGATATCTTGGTAACTCCGATCATGACGCCATACTCGATGGCGGAAACATTGAACCAGTATGCTGCTTGGTGCGCCTCTTCAGGAGAGATGTCCCAGCCATGCTGACCACCGTGGTTAGACATGGTTGCCCTCATAATACCACAGTAAGCGATGGTTCCGGCCCAGGAAATCGTGACGAGAACATCTTCAAATATCCATGTTCTCTTTAAGTATGCGCGGACGTAAGTCCGTAGAAAAAAGAAGATTGTGACGAGAGGAATGCATAGTCCAATCACAATGTCGGCGAGGTGAACCAGAGAGGCCGGGTGATCGGGGTTAGAAGTTACCCCAGGTGGGGGCTTTAAAGCGGGTATAAAAGTGGATGAAGGGGCTGTTGACGAGTGGGTCGCCATTTTGAAATAGGCAAGCTTACATAGTAGACGGATTCGAAAGGCTTAGTCGATAACTAGTATGTCGGATGTGGGTCCCTTATACGTTCATGGATATCGCACGCGGGATGTATGATGGATACCCCACTCAGCAATTATTTATTCACGACAACATTTAATTAAAAAAGGGGTTGTATGAGAGATCGGCTTCAGGACGTTTGACCTGTCTTAGGCGTGGAACTCTGGTGTTTTGCTACATGCCATACGTCAATCCTGCACCCTGCAGCTGCATGTCTGATTGCTATCTCGTGATAGTGCCTATCATTCTACGTTATTTGTTGTATGAAAAAGCTCTATGCAACGACGGGAGAGTGTGATTCGAGCGTAAAACATGCCACGGCGGGCATGGCCTAAATCATACAGGGACAGGGGAGAGGGCGGGTACTTACCTCATTCAGCTCCGGAGAGGGGTGAAGCAATGCAGATTCTCGGGGAGTACAATGCACACTAATATGCGCCCAGGTCTCTCTATGCATGAGGTTGTGCAAATGGTCGACGTTCTGGACCCACTTTGTACTACCACAAATCAAGTTCATTTCTGCATGTTGAAGTAACCCCAGAATACAACCCCTGCACGCACACAGTTCTCGTATTTCGGGATCGGGCCGCATCTGGCAGGTTCAATTTGCACGGCTACTATTATAGGCAAGCCGCCCCCTCGGGATTTGTCCTACCCACCATTTTCAAACCTCCCTATCAATTAGAATGAACTTGGTTGCGAACATTATTTGGGTCACAACAAGTTCAATTTAGAGTGGGCGGCACTAGAAAACAACCACCTACAAATTAGACGAACATGAAAGCTGAAGGTACGTGAATATTTCTTTGTGCTACCTGCTCCCCTCTAATCTTGAGCTTCCGCAGACAAGGACATCCGGGACGATGGCATTGCAGTCTCGCCATGCGAATCGATATCAGTGGAGCCCGCAATTTCTATCCTATCAGAGGTTGAAGCGGCGAAACTGATGCGCAGGGTGGACTTGACAGTTTTGCCCATGCTGTTTATTGTCTACGTGGCTGCATTTTTGGACCGGTAGAGTACGCAAGCCCTTGTGTTGAATACCTTCTAATGTGTTTGGATTAGAGCAAATATATCAAACGCACTCACCATGAGCATGCCAAAAGAGCTTGGGCTTCGTGGACAGCAGCCAAATATTGCTTTGGCTGTGTTCTTCGTCCCTTACATCATCTTCGAAATTCCTTCGAATATACTAATGAAGAAGTTCAAACCCCATTTATGGTTGGCGTTGTGCATTTTGGGCTTTGGATTTACCATGATCGGCCAAGGGTTCGTGCACAACTATAGTGGGCTCATTGTTACACGGTTCTTCTTAGGCTTCTTTGAAGCAGGCATATTTCCTGGTAGCTTCTACCTGATTAGCTTTTGGTACAAACGGGAGGAAGCTCAGAAGCGGTTCACCGTCTACTTCTGCTCCGTCATCGTTGCCTCTGCGTTTGGGGGCCTCCTTGCGACAGTTATCTCACGCATGAACAACTTGCGAGGCTTGAGCAATTGGAGGTGGATATTTATACTGGAAGGAATCCTGACAGTATTCATTGGCATTGCAGCGTATTTTTTCGTAAGCGACTTCCCGAGCGACGCAAAATGGCTCTCTTCGACCGAGCGGGAGTATGTGCTGGCACGGACGCGGACGCATAAAGACACTTCGGAAAGGGTGTCGTGGTCTGATGTATTAGAGTTCTCTCGAGACCCGAAAAACCATCTTGCCGCCATCATGTATTTTTGTAAGTTATCTCAACGAATCTTGCTATCGTCAATGCTGATCCTGCTAGCTGTTGTCGTGCCCGTCTATGCGTTTGCCTACTTTACACCAACAATCGTAAAGACATTGGGGTACTCTGTGGTGCAGACGCAGCTACACTCGGTTCCGCCATTCGCAGCTGCACTAGGATTTTGCCTTGTCATGGCGTTCTTATCAGACTACACCAATACACGTATTCAATATGTGCTCCTCGCAAACACGCTACTGATCGCTGGGCTTGCAATCCTCATGACAACGCATTCGAATTTCCCAGTCCAATACGCTGGCATCTGTCTAGTGTGCATGGGAGCTCTTGGAGCAGCACCTATGGTAGTGTGTTGGTATCTTATGAACTTGGAAGGCCACAAACAACGCAGCATAGGATCGGGATGGATGATCAGCTTCGGCAACATAGGTGGTATCCTGGCCCCATTTGCATTCTTATCAAAGTTTGCACCTTATTATCATACAGGATATGCAATTTGTATGGCAATGGTGACGCTAGGGACTGTTGCATCTCTTTTGTATGGCCTCCTGATCTTTTTGGAGAGACGTAAAATGGGTATCAGTGGGACTGAGAAGCGGGCGGTACGTACTCTGTAAGAACTTTCTGTCACGATGCACCTTTTTCATTCATTCATTTCCTATCTTGTATTGGAAAAGAACCGATAATGATGTTTCTTTAAATAGCTAAGGCGATCATAATATCAGAATAGTAATAATGAGATCGGAGATTGTGAGGTATCAATCAGGCAGCCGCAGAATAAGTGCATGGAGTAGAATAAAGTTTAGTCTTCGCTACTAGCACATTTTGCCCAACAGGGAACCTTATGGATTATCCTGCTGATTGTTATCACAGGCTTAGGTCAGCCTCGGCCGTGTATATATTCGTGCTGAGCAAGGTAGAGTACCTTTGCATCACTTATATCGTCCACCATGAACACAAAGACAGAGATTAGCAAGCTGTCTGGATGCAGAGGTAGGAGAATCTAGAGAAACACTACATGATGACTACTCACAGAGTCGGGAAGCAATTCGTGGCAAATCTTCTCCCAACGCGCGATCTCCATCAGAAGTCGCAGCTGCGTTCTCAACGGCATGTAACTTGTCCGACCCCTCCTCGTTGTATACACTAACAAACGTGTTATGATATGCAGAAACAGAAAGTGTTCATCACCACCACGATCTTATTCTTAAATTTCAATGTCACTCTGGGATCGTCTCTTCCCAGCGGTGCAGCGGAAACCTTGAACACTCACTTCAACGTCACCTCAGAATACCAGAAGCCCTTGCCAGTAGCAGTATTTCTTGTTGGATACGGTATGTATGTCTTATGGGGGAATTATTGTCTTTCCAAGTTTTTGACTCTTTGGAAGCATGCTGACTGTCTTCATCACTTAGTTTTCGGTCCAATAATATTTGCCCCAGCATCTGAATTATGGGGCCGACGCCCGATATTCCTCGCCTCCTTCGCCATCTACACCGCTTTCACCCTGGGATGTGCACTTGCGCCAAACTGGCCAGCGTTTCTTTTCTTTCGCTTCATGCTCGGATGCGGCGCTGCCGCTCCACAAACTGTATCCGGCGGACTCTTCTGCGATATTTACCCGGATCTTGGGCCTCGCGGCATGGCTATGACGCTGCTTGGCTTAACCAGCAATGTTGGACCACTCGTTGGGCCCATCATTTCAGGCTTCACCTCGACAAGAATCTGGCAGTGGCAGTTTTGGTGGGCTCTGATCCTTGCGGGTATTAATTGGCCTTTGTTGCTGCTCACGCCTGAGACATTTGCTCCCGCCCTTCAGGTTCGAAAGCCATTGGACGAAGATCAATCCGCTCCATCCAGTGCCAATGTCGGTGTGCACCAAACCTTGAGTTCAAGGATGATTTTCAGAAACCTCAGCCGGCCCATGCGTATTCTTTCTGAGCCTCTAGTTTTCTTTACCGACCTATTCATCCTTTACCAGTACGTCATTTTCTTCCTCTACTTTGGCGCATATCCCTTCATCTTCAGGCGCACATACTCCATGACAAACGGTGTCTCCGCTTTGATGTTCGTTCCCACGGGCATTGGCGCCGTTGTTGCCATCGCCATTTTCGCTGCCTGGGACAGGTTCCACAAACAGGCGGTAGGACAAAAGCGGCCTTGGGCCTTGAAAGAGGAGTATCGTCGCCTTCCGCTAGCTTGTTTGGGAGGTCCACTTTTTGCTCTCTCAGAATTCTGGCTGGGCTGGACGGCGAGACCGGGCGTACACTGGGCCATACCCGCTCTCTCTGGTATATCATTGGGCACCGGCATCGATCTAACCTTCCTGGCATTGAACAATTATCTTACAGATGCGTACGACATATACAGTGCATCGGCATTGGCTTCCAGTGTCTTCACGCGCAACATCCTCGCCGCAATTTTGTTACCGCTCACCACAGCTCCACTTTATGAGAAGCTGGGTACGAAATGGGCATGCACTATACTGGGTTGTCTGTGCCTCCTTCTGACACCTATTCCATTCGCTTTTATTTACTGGGGCCCGACATTAAGGAATCGAAGTCCTTTTTGCCAGAAGCTTTTACGTCTCAAAGAAGCAAACCACGAACAAGAGCTATCAATGGTGATATAAAGGTGAGCAGTGATATTAGAGTGCGGCGTGGAGGCGGCGTGGCGGCGGCGTGGCGGCGGCAAGGACGATCACGTGATCTCCCGAGGGTTTGGCCATAGGTCATTATGTGTATCGTTTAATATACCTGGATAGGCAGGTTACAATCAAGATATTATTTTTTCCACGGGAATTCGTTGTGAACAGAAAGATCTTTACTTGGAATGAAAGTATTGTCAATCAGATTGGATACGAACCATTAGAAGGGACGTGCACCCATGCATTTAGCCCCAGTAGCTATGTTCCCAATTTAGATTGGTGAACTGGAGAATCAAGGATTCCAAGGTAGACTCTCTTGACCGTTGGGCTGCTTCCAAATAAAGTCCTTCGGTATCTCAACTGCTCGTTTTTTTAACCAATCTTGGGTTGCCTCCCAATCCACGCACTTGTGCATGGCGTTCGAGTTCGGGGTGGGATTTGGGTGTTCCAATACCCAATCATAAGTCACCAAGCCGGCATCGAAGTTACACATCAAGCTTTGCCGAATGTAATCGATGCAGTGCTCATAGTGGCGCTCGTACAAATCGGGAATCTCCTCCGTCTTGCGCAGGACGTCTGGAAAGTAGTTGCGGTGATGATCCTGCCAGACGTAGTGTAGGCAGTGCAGTTGATGTGTTCCGATGGTGGTTGCAACGTATCCCCCCCCTGCCTCGGCTGGAAACTGAACAGCTGTACGCGTAGAATGATTGACACGTTCGTATTCGGAAGCAGATACGGCAATCATACCATACTGCATGATAGAGTGCCAGGCCTCCTCAACAGCAGGGGATGGCGGACCCTTGAAAGCCGAGTTGTACCACAATGAACCGTTCCACCGGGTTGTGATGTACGATTGTCTCCGCAAGGCGGCATTGACAGGGGCTGTCGACAAGTCAGTGACATCTATTTGTGGGGATGGTAACTTGGGTATTGAAACTCACAGTAGTAGTTGTACATGTCAAAGCAGGCACTCTTCCTGTGCGAGGGATCATTCAAGTAAGCAAGGGCAACAAACAAGCCGAGAATTACGACTAAGCTGCTTGCATGTGCGAGCCAGTGCTTTCGAGTACCGTGAGACGGTGGGTTCCAGTGATTGCCTTCTTCTAGATCCTCCTCTTTTGTACTATTGTCAAGCATAGCTGAGACCGACTGGTCCAATAGTGAGTGGTAACCGGATTCTGAATGCATGATTGAACGATATCTGTCGTGAGAATGTGTGGAGAAATCTGCGAAGAGGACCAGATAGACCAGACGTGGGGAAATAGAGGCTCACGCTCAGGGCTAAACACCGAGACGAAATTGGGTGTCAGGTGAGTGTTTGCCTGCATTAAAGCACTGGTGAGTAGCCCACCCAAGCTGAAAGTCTATCTGCGGGGAGCCAGTGCCAAGGTAGCGCACTTAATATATGTTCGTGACTCTCACTATTGATTGCCGTTTCAAGAAGGAAAGTGGTGCAGACATCCATGCTGCTCTTTCCGAGGAGAGGAGTAGGCCGCAGCTAATACAGAAGAGATAAGTAGTGGGGTTTTTGCATTGTAGAGAGTGCAGAAGTGACCAACAGTCCGTTCAAACCCCCAATTTCGAAACGCTTCCCGTCGGATCAAATAGACTTTCACTATGAAGACGTTTTCTCTGCTTCTGTTACTATTTGCCGTGGCCTCGGCCGCTCCCCTTTCCAAGCCGGCCAGTATGCCTGTCTCTGACTCTTTGTTCTGAGATAGAGGTTAACACGAGCAGACTTCGAGGCTGATCCACTGCTCGAGGTTGGAGTGCCAGCGGAGTCTTCCTATGCCACCAAGCGGAGTGTATTCAAGGCCAACCCGATGCTCCAGGTTGATTCTGTTGAGTCTTCTTATGCGACCAAGAGGGCCAACTTCCAGTCAGACGACATGCTTGGTGTTGGGAAGACTTCCGAATCCTCATACGCGGATAAGAGGAAAACATTTGAGTCTGATGAAATGCTGCAGGTCGGAGCTGACGCGGAGTCTTCCTATGCCGAGTAAACATGCCTCTGCACAAGACAGGATTGTTGGCGACCGCTCTTCCTAGTGCAATTGACATCCACGGTGTGATTGTTTGTTTGGATGGCATAACTATCGTTAGCCCATATGCACAGTTTCCTAGCTGAGTTTGGACAACAAATGATACAACAACTTCTATGTGAACTTCTTCTCTTTCTACCAAGTATTCGGGAGAGATGTAGATATGCCTTGGATGGCATGGATATGTGTAACACTTGACTCGGACTTTAATGATCTGTGAATATGCGATTATTAGCCCAAGTCTATATTCGGCATCGTCAATTGTCGTGCCGCATGTGAATTGGTCACGGTCACGTGTGATGACGTGAAAGTGGACAGGGTTGGCCCACCTGCTTGCCTAGGATGGCTGTGTGACAGCAAACAATCACAATCGTTTACCGCGGCCGACTTCTGTCTGCCTCTATTGCGCTGTGATAATAAAGTCTTGCACAATTGGGAATATCACAATAGTCATATACCGTGCGCGTGCGCGTAACGCCTCGGGGCGTTACCGGTGTGATCATAACGTGTTTGATCAGTAAGTGGGTCGGAACAGTATGTGGGTCACCTAAAAACGCACCAAAAATCGCAAAAATCGCATATTAATAACGTACTTCATAGGTGAGTGGCTCACCCTGGTGAGTGGCTCACTCTGCCAAGCCCCTACTAAAACCTACTGTTGCCTACAGTATACTCGCGATGCCTATCCACCATAACGTGTTACTAGCCTAAAAAGAAGCTTAAATATAGCTTGTGCTTTAAGCTATTAAATAAGATATAAATCTTTCCTATTAACGTGCTACTATACTATATAGAGTTCCCTAACGTACCCTTAGTAGACGACACGCCGGAATCCCTTTATAACGTGACTATAAACCTAAATTAATAAGGCTTCTTCTAACTAAGGAGGAGGTAATTATCTAGTATATACTAGACCTTAACGCGCAAGGATACCCGCCCCGGCTTACTAATATAAAGGCTATAGCTAATTCCTTACTCACGGAATATAATAAACTCCCTATTAGTAAGAACTAGGCTAGTATCTTTGTTAGACATTACCCTAAGCTCTATATTAGGTTTAATTAAGTATATGACTATAAGAGAGCCCTCTACGAAGATCCTAATACTATACAAGACTAGTTCTAGCTAGTATAGAATATAAAGGCAAAGTATAGTATTATAAATAAGGATACCTATAACTTTAATAAAATAGGCTTTATAATAGGTATAATATTAACTAGAGCTATTATCACGGCCTCTAACTATCAAGGACAGGCGAAGACGGTTTAGTAGGGTAATTAAAAGTAAATAATAGTAATCTAGGGTATTAGTATAGCTAGTTAAGTAATCCTACTATTTATTATCTTCGCGGGCAAGTACTACCTCTCCGCCTGGTATAAAGAGGATAGCCTACTTTAGGATTAGGCTATTACTATCTCTAAGAATAGCTAGATAACTAATAAGTATAGCCTTAAGTAGATAAAGTACTTTAATAAGTATATAAAAGAGTATACTATTAGTATATATTATCTCTTAATTATAGACGGCTATAAGAGCTATAACTTAACTAAGTTCTACTAGTACTATAAGGATAATAGTATTATTACCCTCTATATACCTCTATATTCATCGCACCTGCTGTAGCCACTTGATGTGGGCTGTTTTACCCCTTTGAAGAAGGCATATAGGCGCCAAGCTGAGCTCCTAATATATAACTATATTAACTATATTACTAAAGTTAAGTTCTTACCGTGCTTTAAAGCTACTTTTAACGCTGCTATTATAGTAGAGTAGATAGGTTCTTCAAGTCTAAGAGAGTCTCAGATAACGGGAAAACGTTGTTCTAGGCATAAAAAGGGTATAAGTATGAGGCAAAGGCGAAGGAAGGAAGGACAACCAGCAACTGACCTACATAATAACCAGAACCGACCTACACGACAACACCGGCACTACGATACAGGAACAGAACTGGACATAACTTAATTTATACTTTACTTAATTTGCGTATTTACCTTCTTTCTGATATTTAATCTATTCTGTCTTATACTATATTGCTTCATTTACTTCCAGGTGTGGGTTGTCAGTTCCTGAGAGAATCTCGACTACAACACTATCAGGCCTATGGCTGTGCATATGTTCGGAATAGGTTGATCCGACTCCGAGGCACGCGGCAAAGTTATCAGCCATACTCGTCAGCCACAATGATGCAAATTGTTCACTGCAAGGCTGTGGCCGGTGCGGGTCAGCCATCGTCCCGCTAGCGGTGGCAACTCGAAGTACCACTCATGTACACTGCGTCTCACGCTAGTTAATAAGCGAACTGCTTTCCCCAGGCTATGCTACTTTAGCATATTGTATTTAGCTTACTGCTGTATCGTAATCTGCATATCTTCTTATGTCCTCGCTAAGTATTACTCTACTCGCTAACATCTATACCCTCCAGCCGCCATATTGCAAGCGCTTCTTGAGACGATACAGTATTGGGGTAGTAAGGACCCAGGACCTGTTCTTGTAGCCAACAGCAGTCCTGTAACAGGGAAACTGCCTACTTTACTTTGCCCAAGTCTTTGAATGTGAATGCGAGGTTGTTCATGCTGCTCAGCATGTCAGGATAGTCTAATGACTACAGCCTCTCCTGTCTTCTTTCATCATTGGAAATAACCTGTCCCAGGACCTCACCCTCCAACATCGCATCCCCAGGCCCTTTCTCCACCCTACTCTCACTTGTCGCCTCCGTACCTAGACTGATCCAGCCTCTCACCTCATCCTTCCTATGGCTTAAGATCTTCTCATCGTTCGAGATTCTCATCTCCTTGCCCGCGCCCTCCATCTCCATATCCAAAGCACTTGTGTTCGCAACCTCGATTCCCGCATTTCGCATTACCTGGACCATCGCTCGCGTGTTCAGACGAAGTACACGTTCCGGGTCCTTCGCCCCGAAGATCTTGGTAGTTACCCAGGGGAGAAGGACTCCAAAGTCCGATTGCGAGAGGTGTGCCGATGAGGTTGGGTAGAAGATGTGTGGACCTGGTTGGCTGGGGCTAGCAGTTGGCGGTTTCGCCACGACACGTTTCGTGTCGTTCAGGTTGGAAGACCATTCGTAGAAAGCTTCAGAGAGAATGGCGAGAAGGTTCGAACCGCCCATAACTGGGGATTCGTAGCAGGGCATTGGCTTGGAGCGCAGCCATGAAGTTGAGGGAGACTGGATGGGTAGGGCCCAGAGATCGAGCAGCATCACAGGCGAGTTTGGCGTGATTTGGCGGACAATGCTGGAGTTTTCTGAGGGTGTGAAGAGTGGCCTGTAGTCGGGATGTTTGGAACTTTGACGATAGTATGCGGACTTTGTGAGCTGCACCATCGTCGCGGCGCCAAAGGAGTGTCCAGCCCACGATATAGCACCTGGTTCATGCACATTCAGCGTCCGTGCAAACATAGTAAGCATATCCTTCCCATCGGCTTTCTTCTGATCCCGTGCCACATTCTTCAGCGGAACGCGCTCGTCGATCTTGAGCAGTGCATCATGAATCAACCCCAGTTCCCAAAGCCGTATCCTCAACTGCTCGTCCCGCGCCTCGTACGTTTCCGTCGAAGCCTTGTGCGGCACCTTCTTGTACTCCACGCGCCTCAGCTTCTCCTTTTCTTCGGGCGCATGCACAAAACTGATTGGTGCACTCCCATCCCTATGATCTGGTGCAACAACCACAACCCCATGACTGGCCAACGAGCCGCAGATATGGGAGTATGCGTTCCGTGAGCCTCCCAGACCATGCGAGAATACCAGGACAGGCCACCGTTTGTCTTTCGTCGGCGGCTCGAGAACATCCGCGTTATGGTGTACAGGGATGGTGATATAGTATAAGAGCTGTGGGACCACGCTGAAGAAGTGCGAAAACGCACTCCCGGCGCCCAGGAACTTTGCGTATGCACCTACAACTTCGCGTTGTGGACTCGGGAGCCATTTTACGCCTCGTTGGTTACTCCCGTCGCGCGCCGGGTAGAAGACGCGGAACGCGACGGTGGGAGGGTTCGTGCAAGGCGAGGATGCCGGACCAGGCGATTCCAGTTGCGAGGTTGGCAGTTCGACGTCAACGGATCCGACCTTGTATGGACCGGTGTACGCCGGAAAAGATGGTGTGGGGTTGAGACGCGTAAGCCAGCCCATGTTTGCTGGGGATCTGGAGAGGGAAGCGGTATGGACGAGGGTTCTGAAGAGGCGTGAGGGCGACACCGCGATGGATTTGAGCCGCTTGCGTTGGCTAATGTGTATCTAGGATTCTGTCCGATTTTTCGAGAACATCACAACGAGTCCGGGTAGCTGTGTCGGCGAGGGAGGCAAAAAGGGACGTGGCTGAGGGGGGAAGAGGATAAATAATGACGAGATCAATCATGTTCAGCGAGGCTCATACATGAGCCGGCGCCACTAATGCAGGAACACTGCCATTGCACGCGACCTTTCTCACATGCCAGCTGTGGAAAACCCGGTGCCGACGATGTGGCGGTGACGCTCAAAGTGTCAGATTGTTTCTCTCCCTGCTTCGTCGAAACATATCCCCGCAGCGTGGAGCCCCTGTTGACCATACCGGGGGGGGGTATCGGGCGTCATTATCTACAATAGATGGGGTGTTGTTGCTCGTGTGCTGGCTCGTGGGAGATCGGCGAGTCCGTTGATTTCCTCAAGATGACGTAATGTGGATTTCGACTGCTTCTCGGAATGAGCGATTGCGCTAGATTGCTTTGAGACGAGCCTCGGCTGCGCTCAAATCCAAAGAGGGCGATTACTTGTACGGGCAGGAAGACCTTCACGAAATATCCCACAATATCTTGATCAGTTCAACCCTGTATCATGCACGCTTCCGAGTAAATGTGAAGAATTAGGCATTACATTATGTACTTCACCGTCCTAGAACCAGGGAGACGGTAGGTATCGTGCTGTCCATCCCAGACGCTTAAACGCAGACGCTCCAACGCTTACTGGAAAGGTAACCCTAGATATCAAGCATCAAGCTCTTCGATCCAGCAGGCTCCTCCGGATCATTGTTCCATACCCGTCCCGTCAACAACACCGCTTCCTCCCCGTACTCCCACTCAACCGGAAAACTTCCTCCCACTCCCTCCTCTGACTCCCCTTGGCCTTCCCCCGCCTCTGCCTGATGCCCTCTACACCGCTCATAACACTCCCTCCATCGTCCATGCCCCAACCCCCAATATCGCCATACTGAATGCCACTATTGGGATCATCTGGATCAATCTCTCCCAGCTCAATCTTGGTCAAGATCATGCTGGCCAATCGTTCAAATAGCTCGTGGATATTCTCGCCAGTAAGGGCAGACACTTCGACAGCGACAGGGATCCCGTTCTGGCCCGCCCAGCGGGATGCGGTGTCGAAGGGGACCTCACGGCCATCGGGAGCGACGGTGGCTTTGGTCAGGCCAAGGGATGCCGAGGCAGAGGCAGAGGCAGAGCCGGAAAGGGAGCTCGAGGTTGTGCGGCTCGAATGTGAATTTGGCGTGGGCGGGTAGTTGAATCCGTCCTCGCTACCGCTCCCCCAGCTCCCATATCCGCCTCCATCGACAGACCCTCCTCCCGGTCCATCTGCAGCATCCACCTTGTTCCCCGCCATAATGATGGTCAGATTCGGGCTTGCCAATGCTCTTGCATCATCCAGAAAGGTCCGCAGTCCGTCGAAGCTGCGCCAACTGCACAGATCGTAGACCAATATTGCGCCGGCGGCGCCGCGATAGTATGAGCGAGATACGGAACGGAAACGCTCCGTGCCCGCCGTGTCCCAGAGCTGGAGCTTTATCCGTTTGCGAGTCCCAGCGTTCGTGGAGGAAGAGCGCGGTGTGATGTGGACTATCTTCGAGGCGAATTCCACCCCTATCGTTTGCGACGACAGGATTTTCCACGACGAATTGATGAAGCGATGGAGTACGCACGATCTGTTGCCGAAGTTTGTCAGCCTCTGCATGCGCGCATCTATCCTGGGTGCAGAGGAGGATATGGGCCTCTCAAAACGAAGGGAAGGGGAGAGACGCACTTCCCAGCACTACTGGGCCCAAGCAATATCACCTTTGCGAGATAGTCGTACATGCTTCCAAGCTCCTGCGCCTCGTTAGCATCGTGCCCTTTTGCCACAGCATCTCCCATACCTACTCGTGCCGGCTGCTCTCCACTCCGACTCGACGCATTGCTTCCTTTGCGCTGCCTCCCCATCGTGCCTGGCTTCTCCAAGACTTTGGTCCTTCTGCTTGGTGGGCTTTTCGACACTTGCAGTGTGCCTCCGCCCTCTTCACTCGTCCTCCCCGATAAGCCGTTCGCAAAACTACGTCCGCGTAGCGTGTTATTTATGCGTTCGCTCGCTCGATGTCGCGCGTCAAACAGGGAAGCGTCACTGCAGGAACAACATGCGCCGTAGCTCACGTCCACGACTTCAAATCTCGGCTCCAGGCTCTGCGTGTGTTTGCGTTTGCGTTTGTGTGTTGTTCAAAGCTTGGCCAAGCTCGCACGTCTTATCAAAGGTGACGATAGCGACGCTGCATGACGAGCTAACCTCGAATGGTAAGCGAAACGCGGTCCAAATGGTTCGGATGTGTCACGCGCGTTTGACCCTCACGTGGCATATTGGCAGTACTAGATACTACAACATCTGCGTAGATGCATGTCCGAGATACAAAAGAGCTAGGTTCGACAAGGTGGGTGGGTTTGATGGGGCAAAACTTTGTCGTGGTTCCATAGATACACAATCCAGATATGTACAACTCTAATCTCAGCAATACATTAATGCAACAGGAACAAAGGAAACCTTGCGTATAAACATCGAAAAGCAGTGGTATCCAACGATGGAAATATCAACAATACGCATCATCTCCATCAATGCTCGCCCATATCCCTCAAAGGCACATATCCAGCCTCCTCCCTGCTTCTCTTCCTCGCAGCAATACTCTCCTTAACCCACTCTATCGCGCTGGAAACCAAGCCCCTCTTCTCGAAACCCAATCTCTCGGATTCCTTCTCGTTCTCTGACACCTCGGCCGAGGGATCCAATGTAGAAACCTTCATCCAGCTCGGCCGTCTCCAGAACTTGAGCTGCAAGGAGCTAACAACGACGGAAACGGACGAGCAAGCCATAGCAGCACCGGCTGCCATGGGATGCAAGCTCAGACCCCAAGGGAGGAAGAAACCCATAGCAAAGGGCAGACCAACAACGTTGTACATGCATGCCCATGCGAGGTTCATCTTGATGCGGGTGAAGATTGCCTTGCTGAGTACAAGACTGGCGGGGATGGCGAGGAGGTCGGTGGTCGACATGAGGACGATCGAGGCAGCCTCCATGGCAACGTCTGTGCCAGTGGAGAGAGCGATACCGACGTCTGCCGAGGCGAGCGCGGGAGAATCGTTGATGCCGTCACCAACCATCCCTACTACCTTGCCACGCGATTGAAGGTCTGCGACGATGGCTTTCTTGTCTGCGGGCTGGGCAGACGCATGTACGTCTTCGGGGTCGATACCGACCTGTGATGCTACGACGAGTGCGGATGATGATGTGTCACCCGTCACGATGGAGCAGGTCATACCAAGGCGGTGGAGCGCGAGGACAGTGGCACGAGCTGAGGGCTTGATGGTGTCGGAAAGGGAGAGCGTGCCGGTATAGGTCTTGCCGATGGCGGTGTGGATCGTGGTCAAGCCAGCGGAACGCGTCTGGCGGCCTCTGCGAGGGTTGGCGATAACTCCAGCTTGCGAGGACTCCTCGACAAAGTCGGGGACATTGACACCTTCGGAGATCAAGTATGAAGCATTCCCGATGAGGACTCTGTAGCGGGTGCGCTCCCGGGAAAGAGCCGCTTCGACGGACGCAGCAATACCCTTTCCAACGACAGCTTCAAAGTCGCCTACGGATCCATCCAGAGTGCTCTCGTCTCCAAGTTTGAGCTGCTCTTTGGCGGCGCGAACGATAGCCTTTGCAATGGGATGCTCGGAGCCCATCTCAGCGAGACCAATAAGCGTCCACCAGAGGTTCTTCTTGTATGCGTCTGCGCCCCACTCACCCTGTATATCGGTCTTGGAAATACTCATCTTTCCGACGGTCAAAGTGCCCGTCTTGTCGAAGACGATGTGATTGACTTTGGTAGCCGTCTCTAGCGCAGCACCCCCCTTGACCAGAATACCCTGTTCAGCACCGACACCCGTACCGACCATGACCGCGGTGGGGGTGGCAAGACCAAGGGCACACGGGCAAGCGAAGACAATGACGGCGATGCAGAGCTTGACGCAGACCATGAGCTTGCCGCCGCTAGCGTGATCGAGGAAGACTTTGGGAGGGTACGGTAGAGCATGGCTGAGTACCATCCAGGCAACAAAGGTTGCGAGTCCGAGAGTGATGATGATCGGGACGAAGTAGCCGGCAATAGTATCGGCCAGACGCTGGATGGGGGCACGGCTGGTTTGAGCTTCCTGGACAAGCCGAACGATTTGACTAAGCTGAGTATCCCGACCGGCACGAGTGACAACAAAGTCAAGTCGGCCGGCGCCATTGACGGTACCGGCCACGAGAATAGTGCCCTTCTTCTTCTGCACGGGCATAGCCTCGCCGGTGACCATACTCTCGTCGACATAGGACTCTCCTTGGGTCACGGTGCCGTCGGCGGGGATCTTGTCTCCGGGTCGCAGGATGACCACATCGCCCTGTTCAATGAGTTCAGTAGCAATGACCTTCTCCTCAATGGCATTTCCGTCCATTGGCTTGCGTTCATCCTTCTCTTCGGTGACATTCCAACCTTCAGCGGCCTTTGCAGCAGCAATCGGGTCCGCATAGATGGTGGCCATGGAAGGAGCAAGGGACATGAGTCTTGAAAGCGCCTTTGACGTTTGTCCTTTGGCTCGGTTCTCGAGGTATCGGCCTATGGATATGAAAGTGATCAGCATAGTGCTGGTGTCGAATAGGGTAGTTGGCTTCGAGTGTGGTGGCATGAGGAGGGAGACAAGCATTGATGCGCAGCTAAAGAAGAAGGCGGCTGACGTTCCCAAGACGACCAGGACGTCCATGGTGGGTGAGCCGTGACTGAGTGACTTGTATGCCGAGACGTAGAATCGCCTGCCGATGCCAAACTGGACGGGGATAGTGAGGCCCAGGCAGACCAGATCACCCAAGTACACACCTGGGATGATGTTGAGGCTGCCATAGTCGAGGAAGGGTAGAAGCATAGGGAAAGCCATGCTGGTGAGAAAAACGGGCACGGCAAAGCATGCCGATATTTTGACTGCTCGTCTCCATTCCTGGATCTCTTTAGTCTTCGCAAGTGACTCCAGTTGTGCATTGTTGTCGTCGGAATCGGCAACCAAAGCATTATAGCCCGCGGCTTCGACCGTTTCTACAGTGGTACGGAGGCCGATCACTTGCGGGTCTCGCTGGATGGTCACTCGAGAGGTACTGAAGTTGACAGTTGCAGCAATGATTCCGGGTTTTTGCTTCAACATAGATTCCAGCTCCTCGGCAGCTTTTGCGTTGGGTAGACCGTAGACCTTTAGGAAGATCGGACCGTTGTTTGCCGACGTCTGCTGGACGCTTCCATCTAGCGATGATATCACCTTCGCATCGAATCCCCGGTCCTCAATGGTTTCCACAATCTGCTCTGCCGTGAGCTTTGACGGGTCGTGTACAATCACTGCGCGCTCGGCGAGCAAGCTGATGTTGAACTGGTATACGCCGTCGACACCCTGAAAACCGCCATCCACGGCAGATGTGCAGGCCCCACATGTCATGCCCTCGATGCTGACGGTGGTGGTCAAGGTCTTGCTCCCTTTTGAACTCTTGCTCTTTCCCTTGCCCGCGCCTTGCTTCACGGTGTCGACAATCTCCGCATCGAACCCAACGTCTTCTATCGTCTCTGCCAGCGTTTCGGGCGATATGATCGTTGTGTCGTGTTCTATCACGGCGCGCTCGGAGAGTAATGATATGCTGAAGGACTTGACACCGGCTACGTCTTTGAAAGCGCCTTCCACCGCGGAAGTGCATGCGCCGCAGGTCATTCCGCCAACCGAAAGTGTCGTCGTCGCCAGGTGCGAGTCCAGCTCCTCTTCATCCTCCGAGTCGGTCAGAAAGTGATCCGGGGCTGCCAGCGGAAGATCCGAAGACAGGACCTCGGCGTCAAAGCCTCGATCTTCAATTATTTCCTTCACCTGGTCCGCCGATATCGTGTTGGGGTCATGCTGGATCACGGCGCGTTCCATCACCAGGCTTATGGACACGTTCCCCACACCATTCACGCCCTGGAAGCCGGACTCTATCGCGGACGTACATGCGCCGCACGTCATGCCCTCGACCTTTAGTGTCGTCGTCGCCATATGTGCCGTTGTCGAGGGAGCCATGGTGTCTGAAACCCGTCGGAAGTCGCGGGTGACGGTCTCGTCGGGCTCGTACAGGTGGCGCAGATGAGGCGCCGGAGAGGGTGGGGGCTACCTCATGCAGCAATGCTATCGCGGGATAGAAGTAATGCCGAAAGAGCAATACGATGCGATGCGATGCGATACGGGGATGAGGGCCAGCCTTCCTTAAGTGTCAAATGGCGTCTGTCGATAATTACTTCGGGGAGCCGAGAACGAAGCCACAATTGGAGGTGCGGGCCGGCGAAGGATTCTGGTCTTTGCTAGGCCCGGATGGCGACGCGCGTAAGCAGTTAGCTGACGCGTGCTTGATAATGCTATTTGGGGGTCTGCACGTGTGCAGTGTAGGGCAGGACAGAAGTCAGGGCGGAAGAATTAGTGCAAAGTTATATCCAGACAGACCCTTTGATGACTCGAGACATGGAAGCTTATTCATTCATGTTTCATAGCTTGGCGCGCTGAAACGGGAACACGTTTTAGACTCTGCGTGTGCGACGAGACTAGCCTCAGGGAACCGCGGATTCTGGCCTCAGTATGTGCACGGGGAGACGGGAGACGGAAGACGACGGAAGACGGGAAACGTGGGAGACGCGGAGTTGGTCGTACGTAGTACATGTCCTGTGGATTGCATCTCACAACGCGGTACGAAGGCTGCGGAAGAAAGCCCACTCTGCTGTATCTGCGCAGTAGTACATACTAGATAGACGAACACGATATGATCGAAAGCGGGCGGATCTTCCAGACATTTTTCATGGCGTCAACCGGCAGTTCGGCGGGACCGGACGGACTCCAACAGGGGGTGAAGGGCAACCGGGCAACCAGACGCGAGATTACCTAATCGCTTATCGATAAGCACCGCGCTAAGAGCTTCCGCTGCTGACTGACACCCCGCCACGACCATCACACATCGTCAGCAAGTACAGATTGCAGCCACCCTCTCAACTCGGCAGCAACAACGGGAAAGTCACAATGGAGCAGACCAAGGCTCTCAATGCGTTGGAACCGTTCCTCGCCCTTAGCAAGACCGCGACATCTCCCCGAGCCGCGGCCGACCTCGTCACCCAAGCTACCTCCGCACCCAACACCTACGTCTTTGCCGAGCTGCTCCAGACACCCAACATACAAAAGCTGCGAGAATCTCCAGACCATGCTGCGTACTACACCCTTCTCGAGCTCTTCGCGTGGGGGACGTGGGAGGACTACAAGTGTATGTAACTCTGCCTAGAAGGTTGCTGCTCATCGCAGTACTGGGGAACTCGCCACATGGGACGCTAACACTTCGTAGCGCAATCCAGCCTTCCCGACCTCTCTCCCGCCCAGCGCCAAAAGCTCCTCCTGTTGTCCCTTCTTCCGCTCTCCCGCTCGCACAAGACCCTGACATACCCCGCTCTCCTCACCGCCCTGGACCTCCCCAGCACTCGCGCCCTCGAAGAGCTCATCACCACGGCCATCTACTCGGGTCTCATCACCGCCACGCTCGACCCTGCTCATTCGCTCGTGAGCGTAACATCCGTGGCTCCGCTCCGAGACCTCGCACCAGGCTCGCTCCCTGCTCTGCAGGCTACGCTCTTGACCTGGTCTCAGCGCTGCGATGCCGCCCTTGTCGAGCTCGAAGCGCGCGTGGCCGAGGTCAAGAAGGCGGCCGTGGACCGTGAGAAGATGAGGAGGAAGAAGGACTGGGCGCTCGAAACGGTTGTCGCTGCTGGCGAGGAGAAGGGCAGTCAGAAGCGTGGGGTAAGCGGATTGGGCGACGAGGATCTGATGGATATCGATCAAGAGGGGGGCAGCGGTCGCGTAACGAGGGGCAGCAACAAGAGGGGTCCCGGAGGCTTTGGGGGGTTCGGTGGCATAGGACGGAAGCTGGGTTGAGCGGGATGGCTCGGAGATACTGGCGTATATGACGGGTCCATGGCTGACGCTTGTGCATTTACAGGGGCAGGACATGTCTGGTCGCATGTCGTTGATCATGAGGCGCCATGACGAAGGCCTGGGATAGGCTTTTCGAAGCTCTCCTCCGTTCGATTCCCTCGCACTCGCTCATGCCGTCCTGCTGATGCTGGTAGGCAGCTCCCCGCGAGAGGCAGGGGAGGCGGCAGGTTCCAGCAACAGTAAACCCATTCAACGGTCCCAGGTACAGACATGGCATCATACGAATCACTCACGAGCGGGCAGAGAATGGAAGGATGGGAATGATGGTATTCCGTTCAAAAAATACTCCCTCTATTATGTTCAGTAGCCCCTATCTTATACGTGCAATTATGCCAGAAAGAGCCCCGCATACTCCCGACGATGAGCTTTATCTACAAGACCAGGCCGAGCAATATCCCCCATGCCAAACCAGACCGAAGCCGACCTCAGAACCGTACCAACCGTTGGCGTCCTCTGGGTATTTCATCCGAGCGCAAAATTCCGAGAGCCAGAAACGCCCGTGCGCCTCTATTATGTGAAATTAACGCCGTACATGC
Source organism: Corynespora olivacea (assembly GCA_019202945.1). Taxonomy (NCBI): domain Eukaryota; kingdom Fungi; phylum Ascomycota; class Dothideomycetes; order Pleosporales; family Corynesporascaceae; genus Corynespora; species Corynespora olivacea. Next base: position 20,704 of record JAGQEM010000247.1, read on the forward strand.
ATCGTAGGGGGGAGAGGGTGTGGAGGCCTATGCCGGCGCCGCAGGCGGCTGGTAGGTCTGTGTCGAGGATGCCGAATCGTTGACCGACCGACTCATCTGACTCCACTGCTCCGCCATCGCCCTAAGCGCCTCCCTCGTCGCATCGATATTCAGCTCGCCCCGCTCCTGCGCATCCTTCAAGAACTGCTCCCAATCGGGGTCCATGGGCACATTTGCGCCCTGTTCACGCAATGCAGCGGCGTGCATGAGCCGCTGGTTGAGCTCGAAGCCCACGCTCTCGTCCACCTCGTCGTCGGAGGGCTCGTCGGGCGAGTCGTGCATCTCCGTGTCGGTGGGACGCAGCGTGTTCGGATCGGTGGCGGCGACGTGGTGGTCCGCCATGGCGAGCGACACCGCGGGCACTTCCTCGATTGCGACCTCGATGTCCGTTTTCACGTTGATGCCCTGCCTGGACAGGCTGCTGCGACGGCACTTCCGGCGGTCAACCCATTCCGTGATCTCCACGCCCGTTGTGTCCTTGACCTTGCAGCCTTCGTCTCGCTCGTACCGCTCGCGCGCCCAGAGCGTGCCTTCCCATCGGCAGAAGCCCTGGATCTCCGAGTCGGTGAGCCCGAGCCTGTCGAATGCTTCGAACAGCTTCTTGTGGTGCGGGAAGCGGCCGAGACGTTTGCGGTGCGGCGCGTGGGCGTAGTTGAGGCCCGGGTACCGCGCTTCGATTGTGTCCAGGGAGCCGTAGAAGGTGGCGGTTTCGATGCGGACCTCGCCCACGAGGTTCTTGGAGAGGTGGGCGGAAAAGGAGGGCGGGTCGGCCGGGGAGGGCGTCGGGAACAGCGTGTTGTAGACGAGCACCGAGATTGGGTTTTTGCGGTGCATGCTTGGATCGGGGTGTGGGGGTGCGGGTGGTGTGTGAGCGGTGGATCTTCTTGCGGTGTGGATCGGCTGCGGAGGAATGCGCGGGAGTGCTCTCGCTGTTCGGGGGGGGAGGGCGCAGTGGGCAGGCGCCGACTTTTGACTTCGCAGGCGTTGCGGGAACGAACGTCAGGAGGCACAAAGTTTTGGAAAGGAAAGCAAGGTGGTGGAGAGTAGGGGCAACGAAGCAGGCAGCCGGACCAGTGCCGCCGTGTTAATTGGTGCCTTGCAAGCCAGCGTCCTCGAACAAGCTCGGGCGTGATCCTTTCTTCGGTACTGCCAATCCGCGTCCGATCAGCTTCTAGTGTCAGATGCTCGGGTTCGGGCTCAGGCGCAGACTGGTGCGGTCCAGGGGGACGGGTTGTTCGCGCAAAGGTCCACGAGGGCTGGCGCAAATGGAGTGCTGAGTGAGATTTGGGCCGGCTGCATGGGCTTTGCGAGTCGGGCAGAGGAGGGTATGGCTTCGTATGGGGTCGCCCTGGTTTCGAAAAAAGGATACTCGGGAAAGCTAGCAGAGGGGCGTTTCGCGGGTGGGAGGTAGCTACACCAACACGGCAACCTGCAGCTTCGGACCGAGGAGAGAGGGCGAGAAGGGGGGACGGGACGGGGGACGGGGAGAGGTAGCAAAACGGGCGCGGCAGGAGAAAGGGAGGCGGTATTGTATTTATGCTGGAGCCGTCGTCTCACCGCCTCCTAATTACGATGTCTCCATCCTCCTGTATGCATATGCTCTGCTACCCGCCAATTCTCCCTACGCCCAAAGCCAAAAGCCAAAGCCAGGGCCGACCGGGGGGGGCCCGAATGGTGGGTGAGGCCTGTCCTGGCATCCTCCATCCCGACCCCTCTCCTGCGAGAAGGTATCCTGGGTCCCTCATGCAGACACGCAGATATTCCAGGCCGGTTGCGCGCAGCCTTGCTGTATCACGATCAGGATGCGGTATAGCGCCGCCTGCAACATGGACGCCCGCGATGCCTTCTGCGCTGTCATCCCTCGCCGAAGTGCGAGGTGTGAGTTGTCCGGCTCGGAGCTTAAACGCACGACGGGCCAATCGCCGCCGACATGCTCGTGCTCGTGCTCGTGCTCGTGCTCCTGCCTCTGCCTCTCCTCCCTCCTGCTTCTCGGCTGCCTCTCCTGCCTGGGACTCGGCAGACTCGGCGGGCTCGGGAGACTCTGCCATAGTATTAGATGTCGTCCCAGAGCGGATTCCAGTGGCCTCGTGGTCCTCAGGAATGACCACCCTCGCCAATCATTCGCCGCTAAATTAGTCACCCTCGCTACCCCTGCCCTTCACCGACCGACCCCTCGCCATTTCACCCTCACCACCTGTGCTTAGAATACCACCACCGCCGGATGCGGTTACCGCGGAGATTGCCCTGATGGGCCGCGTGCGCGACATCCCGACGTTCTGCGCTGGACGCTGCAGTCGGGTGGGGGCATTGCTGCTGTCGTAATTACTCAATGTCCACCTTCAAGGGCGTGGTCGAGGGTATGGCTGCTTGAGCTGCTCGACGGTGTTGCCATCATGGACGCTGACCGTTGCATTGTACTACGGTGCAGAGTTCCCGCATGTAAGGATCGACCACTTTAGACATCAGCCCGGTTGCCAGGCACCGCTGGCATGCTTCCTCAGTCATGTCCACTCGGACCATCTCGTGGGTCTCGAGTCCTTCCGTGCGCCCTTTGTTTACTGCTCTGCTGCCACTCGGGAGGTAGGATGCAAAGCAGGCGGTGGACCGGTCGGGTGTGCGATGTTGACGTAGACCAAGATCCTGCTCCGTCTTGAGACATTCCGCTACCGGGCCAACTACGCTCGCGGCATTCTCGAGAGCCGTCATGTCACGTACGAGAAACACATGCGTGGGCTCACCAGGCCACTGCCCCTGGACACGCCAACGGCCATCGAACTTGCGCCTGGAAACAACATCCGCGTCACCTCGATCGATGCCAACCACTGCGTTGGCGCCGTCATGTTCCTCATCGAAGGCGACGGCAAAGCGATCCTCTACACCGGCGACGTACGTGCCGAGACATGGTGGGTGAACGGCCTGGTGCGAAACCCGGTCCTCCTGCCGTATACGCTTGGATCTCGGCGGTTGGACTGCATGTACCTGGATACGACGTTTGCGACCAAGTCGAAGGTCTACCGAGACTTTCCATCCAAGGCGGAGGGCATCAGAGAGCTTCTGGAGAAGGTCGAGGCGTGTCCCCATGGCACCACCTTCTATTTCCACGCTTGGACGTTTGGCTACGAGAATGTCTGGATAGCGCTCTCCAACTTCCTCCAATCACCGATACACTTGGACCACTACCGAGCTCGAATCTACGCATCTCTATCGACACTCGACAAAAGGTCACTCCGCGAAGCTGGTCTCGAAGTGTCTGGTGGGAACAAGTTCCTGCAAGAGTCGGGTCTAACCGTTCACGAAGCCCCTGCACTCTGCGGCTTCAAGAACGGCAATCATGTCCAGCCCGGCTGTTTGACTTCTCACCCCGACGTGCGCATTCACAGCTGCGAGCGTGGAATGGGATGCCCGGTCATGGACGAAGACACGGAAGCCCGTGTGGTTCACATCATACCGATCGTCAACCGCGTCGACAATACCGAGATTCCTGAAGTCGGTGCCGGAGGCGGGAAAGGTGACCTGGACCAGAAAGAAGAGTTGGAAACGGGCGGTCCGGTGGCCGTAGGAAAGCTGATGGAGCTCTGCGCAAAGTCGATCAAAGAGCCGGAACTGCGGTCAAAAGTGCTGGCATGGTTGCAAGGAGCGTCGGACGAGGGCAAAGGCACCATCAACCTCGACATGGATCTTCAGCGAGAAAGTCAGGTCGACGACCCCGACGTGTCGTTGCCGGCACTCGTAGCAGCCCTTGCATCGCACGCTTCCAAAGCCCAAAACCCCGAAGATAAAAAAGCTGTCAAATCGATACGCTTTCCCTACTCGCGGCACTCATCCTATCACGAACTCTGCGCTCTGGTGGACGCCTTCAAGCCCAAAGACGTGTTCCCATGCACGGTAGTAGACGAAACCGAGTGGGACCCTACGCTGGGCATGCGATATCTGTTCGGTCCATTCTGCTCTGGAAATATCTTCCGACACGATGCTCTGATGATGAAGCTGTATGAGACCAGAATGAAGCAAGATTCAAACGGTACACGGGATTCGGATCGTCGACAGGAGACGCAGACGACGGAAACAAATGGCACAGGTCCTGTCGCCGTCAAACGACCGAGATGGGACGATGATGCGGACGTTCCGTCGCTCATCGAAGTAACCACGGGCGAAGATTTTCGGCGCAGGCGAGCCAACCGAAAAATGGCCTACGATGCCGCCTTGGGGTTCCGCCTCACATGGGCCGAGTATGGCGGGCTCGTATCCACTCGACGAAGGCAAGATGTTGAAGAATTCGAGCAAGAGCTATAGCTTTGAAGAGCAGAGAGACATGTTATATTCAAACGACACACCCTTTCTTTCCCATCTATCAAAAACTTGCCGCCGAGACTGTACGCCACCGACATGCACACCACCCAACTCGCCTCGCATGCATATGTGAAGCACCGTTTTTGTCTAACCCAGGCTTTGGATCAAGACCTTGATAGCCCCCGTCTTCGGATCCGCCGCCGTGTTGAAGGCGTCAATGGCCTTTTCAATGTCGAATCGGTGCGTGACCAGCCTTCTCAGGTCGAGAACGCCATTCTGCAGGAGGCGTATGGCCTTTGGCCATGTGTTGCAGTACCGATACTGGAACTGCAGGTCGACTTCTCGCGTGCTCAGCCTCATGAAGGGAATCTTCATCTCGTTCTTGCCCACGCCAATGACGAAAACCTTGCCTCCAAACTTGACGGCCTGGATGGCTCCGTTGATGGAGCTCTCGACACCCGTGCATTCCATCGCCTTGGCCGGCTCGATCCCACCCGTCAACTTGAGAATCGCGTTCCTGAAGTCTTCGGGCGAATGCGAGAATTCGACCTTGTGGGTGAGGACATGCGGGATCAGCTCCTTTGCAAACTTCAACCTCCCCTCGTCAATGTCGGTGATGACCAACGGCGCCGCACCTGCCGCCCTGCAGCACAAGGCCGTAACCAGGCCGATCGGTCCCGCGCCACAAACCAGCACCGGGTCACCCAACCTCACACCTGCCCTGTCCATGCCCGCAAGCGCCACACTCAGCGGCTCCAGCAATGCTCCATCCTCGTACGTCAAGTTGTCGGGCAGTTTGTGGCACCAGATGGCCGGGTGCTTGAGGTAGCGGCGCAAGAGGCCGGGAACCGGCGGCGTGGAGAGAAATTCCACGCGCTCGCAGCCATTGTAGCGGCCGGTGAGACAGGGCTCGCAGGCGTGGCAGATCAGGTTGGGTTCGATGGCGACGCGGTCGCCCGGCTTGAGGGTGGTCACGGAGGGATGCACGGAGAGGACGAGCGCGGAGGATTCGTGGCCGAGGATGTGGGTATCTTCCACTATCATGGGGCCTATGCATCCCTGCAATCCCGTCAGCGACGAACCTTTTCCGGAAGGGAAGTGGGTGGGAGAGAGAAGAACAAACGCACCGCATGCCAGAAATGAATATCACTCCCGCAGATGCCCGTGCTCTTCACATTCAGCAGCACCTCCCCCTCCTTCAAGTCGCCCCCTCTGGAAACCTCCTCCAGGCTCGGTTCCGCCTCGGCGACCCAGAGGTCGTGCGCCGGGTTCGTGTAGACGCCGATGTTGGCCTTGCTGGCCTCGACCTTGGTCCCTGTCGTCGTGGCGCTCATCTCGTCGGAATTCGGAATGCTTCCGCCCCGCAGTCTCTCTCTCTCTCTCTCTCTCTCCTCTCGCGAGCAAGCGGTCCTTTTCTGGATCTCGAGAAGAGGAGTATCGATCCCCCCCGAGAATCGACTACGCGTGATGGACGGAAAAAGGGTGGGGAATCTCTTCGATGGTCGGTCGGTCGGTCTCCCGGGAGAATGAAATAAACCGATGGATGAAAAGGAGAGAGATGGGGGGGTAGGAGGGGGAAACAAAATAGTCAAAAGTGAATCAATCCTTCCCAACCGCGGGTACCATCTTAATTATACCCTCCCCCTCCCCCTCTCCCCCCACTCCACTCCACTCCACTCCACTCCACTCCACTCCAACCCAACCCCAGCCCAACGACATCCATCCATCCCCCTCCCTCCATTCTACACGCGTGAAAAGCAAAAACGCTACTACCCCACCACCCCACCCTACACGGTGGAGAGAGACGCCGCCGCCCCGCCAGCCAAAAACATCCACGAATCGCAAGCCGCCGGCGGCCGGACCTGAACCCATACTCGTTTACAGCGGGCCAGGTCCGCCCGAGTTGGTCCTGGTGGGCCTGCGGGATTTCTCCGCCGCCCCTCTCTCTCTGCCCGGCACGTGCCCGTCGCATTTTGGGGACCTTCTCACGATGTCGGGGCCGTGGTGTTGAGGGGGGCCGCCGCACCTCGGGCCATGGCATGTCTCGTGACATGGGGGTGCCTGGGACGTTGGTGGGCGGGTAGAAGCGGTCCACGTGGGGGGAAGGTCATGCGGACGGGGGGAGGGGGGCGAGGGCATGTACACGTGCAGCTCTCTAAGCGGGGTACCGGGAAGGCGCCGCTTGCATCTCTTTTTGTGGTGGCTGGATATATGTTTGTCTTTTTTTGTGGTGATGGCTGCATGTATGTACGTTGACGATGGGGTCCATCTTGCGTATTACTGCAAAGAAACCATCATCACGGAAGATGCGATAGTACGCATAGGCATGGAAACAAGCCTCGGTTTGGTTGCCAAGGCAAAGATGGAAACACCCCCCCAGTCCCAAACGCCCCGCTATGAATCCCAAGTAGATGCTCGAATGATTCGAACTGCCGCCTAACCCTGATAAAATGTGGTATCGCTGAAGCAAGAGAGGAGGATATGCGCCAAATTCGGGGTCATCTGAACCCGGGGAATATTTTTCTTATCCCACGCTTCCAAGCCGGCGAAGCGTCGTCGTCGGCGGCACTGGGGACGTCTCGATTGCCCAAGAGTGCCATGGCTCGTTGGCGTGCCCATTCTCTTCGGTTCAAGGTGGAGGGTGGTGTGGGTTGGTTACGTTCATCGGCAGGTGGCGCTGGAACCGGTGTTATCTCAGGTGCAGTGGAGCTCAACGGTTGAGGGGCGGCTGCCATCTCAATGTCCGGTGCTGGTCGGGGTTGCGATCTCTCCGGTGCACTGAAAATTCGGCGGCCGGTCAGTGCACCGCCCACACGACTCCCCAAGGACCCAAAAGCACGGGCAGGGCGACTGGGGGCACTCGGTTCTGGCGATGCACCCTGGTTGCGGGTCGGTTGTTCGGCGGTACCATTCGCATTCGCCGCCCTGGCACGTGTGCGTCGGATCAGTCGCTCGCGTCGGACCATCATGTTGGTGATTGTCTTGGGGCAATATCCCGTGGGCAACACGCTCTGCTTGCATAGTGGGCAGAGGGAGCTGTTGCTGACGAGGAAGGTGTCGATGCAGTCTGCATGATAGATGTGCTGGCAAGGCAGCTCGCGGACCTGCGACTCGTTGGGTTCGAAATCATCGAGGCAGATGGAACAGGTAGCCTGCGAGAAGGTGGTGCCGGAAGGGTGGGCTGCGGGAACGGCGACGGGAGCGGAGGCTGAGGAAGGAGCACAAAGTCAGCAAAGCTTGTCCGGAGCAGCGGCAGCATACGTACACGTTCGACCGAGGCGCGATCCGCCCTCGATGGCGGGGGACGGGATGTTGTCGTTTTTCGTCGGGGCCTCCTCTTTCGGCTCCGGCCGTGCCGAGTAGGTGTACAGAGGCAACTTGTCGAGATAATCGCGCGGAACCGAAAGCCTGCTCACGCCGAGAGACTCCAAATTCACCACTCCGCTGATGACGCGTCTCCGGAGCGACTCCCGGCGCCTCCGTTGCACCCAATGCATCGCCAGCGATGTGCCACCGAAGGCGAGGATCAAGAGGCCCAGGACAATCAGCAGGAACACCCACAGGCTGGGCAGCTGGCTTCCGGCATCGACGTCGACGGTCACCCAAAGCCTCACATAGTCGGTGGCGCGGAGCGACGGGTCCCCGCGAAGGATGTCATCCCCGTTGGGAAGACCGGTGGTGTTTCCCGAATACAAGGCCAGCTGTTCGACCACCAGACCCCCCGCCGACGACGAGATGGCGTAGGTGGGGAATTGGTTCGCGGTCATCCAGCTCCCACCGTCGTTGAGGAGCCACGACGCATCGTTCATCACCGGCGGCAATGCATTTCCCTTGCCCGGCTGGTAGACGACGAAGGCCTTGAGGTGCGACTGGCGGGCGGCCTCGAAATACTGCAGCATGCATGTGGCGTTGAACCACGGAGCCAGGGCGACGAGGGCATACTGGTTGGCGGCCGAGGGCAGATTGGCGAGACGGGTCACGTTCGAGGGCACGTAGGACTGCTCGGCGTCCTTGCATGCATCGCTCGCGAGGTTGGGGACGTAGAGGAGGCCGTACGGGTCGTTGCCGCGCTCGACCTTTTTGGAGTTTAGGGTCTGGATGTTCTCGGCGATCTGGTATGCGAAGGATTCGTTGGCCTACAGAGAGGTGAGCGGGGCAGGGTGGGCAGCGCGGGCGGCACGTACGGGCAGGGTGGTGAAATGGCCGTTGCTGTACACGCCGATGCTCGGGTCGGGGAAGTCTATGGTCCAGAAGTTGATGTTCTGGGCGGTTGCTGCGAGGGTCAGCGGGCACAAGCGAAGGGCGGAGCGTGGTGACGTACACATGCTGGGCGCGCGGTGGGTCGAGGCAGGGCGGCGATGGGGGTGCTGCAGCGCATTCGCATTGGCATGTTGGGGGGGAGCAGCAGAGGCGGCGTAGGCCAAGGCGAGAGGCAGAGGGCACAGTGCTGCGTCGCGGAGGCTGGAGAAGCCGGCTTGTGAACGATGCGACGCGGAGGCTGGAGAAGCCGGCGGGTGGCAGAAAGCTTAGCAAAGGCTTGTCTGTCCCGCATGCCTAGGCCGCCCTCGCCCATTCCTCCCCGTCGTCGGCCACCGCCCCAGGCCAGCATGTCGAAGAACACTCCCAGCAAGGGGAAGCCCAAGCCGGGCCCGAAGCCCGCGCGCAGCCGCAACACCACGCCCCTCGCGCACGCCACGAGCTGCTTCAGCAAGCCCCTGACCGCGCTGTCGCGGCGCTGCGAGGCCACGGTCGAGGAGCTCCTGGACCGCGCGGGCACCGGCACGCAGCAGGTGCCGTCGAGCGCCGCCCTGATCAGCATGCGCGAGGCGATCGAGAAGCGGGTGCTGGCCAACGTGCAGAAGCGCTGCGACGTGTCCAACGCGGCGCTGCGGGAGCTGCAGAGCCTCAAGAAGGCCGGCAAGCAGGGCAAGAGGGCCCCCGACGGCGACGCACACAAGGGTAAGGCCCCGGCCAGGCGAGCGCGCCCGCGACGCTGACGATGCGCGCTCCAGACACGTCGTCGACCATCTCCTCGCCCATCTCCCAGGCCCCGCCCTCGGCCAAAGACGCGCCCTCGCCCACCAACTCGGACGCCTCGCACCAGCCCGCGCCCGCGCCCAAGGTGCCCCAGTACCAGACGTTTGGGCCCGACCCGTCCAAGTTCCCCGACCCGACCGTCTACCACATCCGCGACGTGACGCCCGGCATGGGCGAGGACGACATCAAGGACATCTACAGCGTCGCCGTCTACCCCCGCGACGACCTCCGGAACAAGACCCCCGGCACCCCGCCCGACAGGGACTTCTCCAACGCGAAGCCGGCCTCGCAGGTCAACGCCTCGGTGTTTGCCAACTACGTCGAGCCCTACATACGCCCGCTGACCGAGGAGGACGTGGCCTTTCTCAAGGAGCGCGGCGACCGCGCCGGCCCGTTCGTGCTGCCCCGCCGCGGCCCCCGGCCGTACAGGGAGATCTGGGCCGAGGAGGATGGCACCTCGTACGCGGAACCGCCCGGCCACCCGCCGTCCAACCAGCCGCGCATGTCGTACGAGGACATGGCCGACGCCATGCTGGAGACCGAGGACCTGTCCGCGGGGCCCCTCCTCTCCCGCCTCCTGGCCACCCTCCGCCCCGAGGGCCGCGCCAGCTCCGGCGCCGGCGACGCCAACGGGGACCCGATGGACATGGACGAGGGCGCGCCCGCTTCGGCCGACATCACGAACCCGAACATGAACCCGAGCACCATGCTCGCCGCGTCCCAGCTCACCGACCTGCTGTGGAAGCCGTCGCCCCCGACCACCGGCCGCACAGACTACGCCCACCTGGAGGATCGCGTGCTCCTGGAGCTCAAGCACTACGGCATCATCTCCGACGCCGACACGGAAACCGCAGCCTACGACTCGCATTTCGACGACGAGGTGGCCGCCCGTCTCCGCTTCCTGCAGAACGAACTCCGCAAGCAATCCATCGTCAACGGCGCCCGGAAGCAACGGCTCCTGGAGCTGACCGAGGAGCGCATCGCCCAGCAGGAATACAACACCATCGCCGACGATCTCGACAGCCAGCTCAACTCGGCCTACCTCAAGCGCAACCGCAACATCGGAAAGGGCAGGAAGCAGACCAAGCGCCCGGGCGGTGCGGGCGGAGGCAGCCATCCCGTCGCCAACGTCGGCGTCACGAGGCCCGGGGTCGGCGAACCGATCCGCACCCTCATGGAGCGCAAGACGCAGTGGAACAGCACCATCGGTCCCGTCGTCAACTACGGGAAGACGGGTCTGCCGACCGAGAACATCTTTGGCGAGGACAAGATGAAGGAGTTGGAGAGTCGCGAGGTGGAGATTTGGAACAACGAGACGGAGGAGTAGGCTGCTTGGTCTCAAGGTCCCGGTTGAGGAGGGCCTTTTGGCTCTCCGTTCAAGCCGTTGCAAGACTTTTTGGACGACACGTGCGGCAAAAAAAAGGTCGGGAGTGAGTGGAAATGGGGATGCATGCATGCATGGCGTTTGGGCATGGGACCGACGGTGGTCACTTTGCATACTTTTGAACACATGATTGCATGAGGAATAGGCGCCTGAGCGGTGTTCCCTTTTGGATTGGGTGCGTCGGTGGAAATGGATGGCGGTGAGTGAATATGAATGATGGGATATATAGATATACCACCAGCAAAGTCCGAATCGATTTTTTTTTTTTTCAACTGCAAATCATCTCTTTCTACGAACGCACCCCACCCACCCAGCCAGCCAGATGCGTCGAAATCCGGGTAAATAGTATGTATATATATACAAGAAAATCTTCCTCCTCCTCCTCTTCTTCTTCTTCTTCTTCTTCTTCTTCTTCTTCTCCACCACCCCGACGTCTACAAGATCCCGCAGATGGCATTGTAAGCCGGCTTGGCCTCGAACTCGCCGTCGAACAGCAAGGGCGTCGAGCTCGCCCTCCAGCTATCCTTGTCGCTGACCCCCCACACGGTGACGCCCACGCAATTCTCCACGTCCAGACAGGCGCGCGCCGCCGTCTCGTAGTCGGCCGGCGCCGCGCCCTTGATGTCGAGCTCCGTGATGGCGCACTCGCCCACGACGCCGCACACGGCCTCGAGGGCGGCCGGGAAGTCGGAGATGGGCCAGGCGGAGGCGGAGAGATGGGACTGCGAGCCGATGCCGTCGATGGGCACACCCGCCGCGACCCAGGCGGACACCTTGGCGACCATGGCCTTGGTCTTTGCGTACGAGGCCGAGTCGAGGTTGTAGTCGTTGATGTAGAGCTTCGCGGCCGGGTCGGCGGCCCGGGCCGTCTCGAAGGCCGTCTTGACAAAGTCCTCGCCGAGCACGTTGTAGAAGACGCTGGAGCGGAAGGAGCCGTCCTCGGCGAGGATCTCGTTGACCACGTCCCAGGCGTAGACGCGGCCTTTGTACTGCGCGAGGAGCTGGGTGATGTGCTTGGTCATGACGGTGCTGAGCGTCGTCTTGTCCGTGATGGACGAGACCCAGGTCGGGAGCTGCGAGTGCCAGACCGTGGTGTGGCCGCGCACGAGCTTGGAGTTGGTGGCTGCCCAGGCGGCCAGGTAGTCGGCGTTGGTGAAGGTGAAGGTGTCCTTTGTGTTTTCCGTTGCGTCCCATTTCATGCTGTGCGCGCGTGGCTTTGGTCAGCGGTCATTCTTTCTCGAGCACGCACGGCGGGAAGACATGGCATACCTGTTCTCCGGCGTGACCTGCCCGAAATTATCCTTGACGATCTGCTCGTTCGTCGGATTCGAAAGCGTCCCCTTGTCCGCCGCGACGCCAAAGTACTTCTTCCCCTTTGCGACGAACAGGTCGTTGATCGAACAGTCGGCGCCATTCGCACCCGTCCCCGAAGTGCTGTTTCCAGCTCCCGAGGTGGCGCTCGGGCTCGCGGCAACAGCTGTCGAAGTCGTCACGATGATGGACGAGGAAGCCGGAGACGAAGATGTTACAGCAACATCTTCGACTTTGCTCGTTCCCGATGCTGCCGCGCTCTTCGTCTGCGTCAGGAGCGTCGTGGCACTCGGCTTGGATCCGACGCCGGTACCGATGGGCGCCGTGACATTGCTCGAGGGTGCCGGTGCGGCCGAAGGTTTCGTGGAAGGCTGAGCCGTGGCCTGGCTGGTTGAAGCACCGTTTCCCGATCCGGAGCCCGACTCCTGCACGCACTGGGAGTAGTAGGCGTTATATTCCTTGCACTCCCAGCCATCCGCGCAGGCCGTTTCGCCCGTGTGCGTTTGGCCACCACATTGACCATACGGTTGGACCGCGGCGAGGACGGCAGATGTAGAGGAGAGGGTGAGGACGGTCAAGTAGAGGGTTTGGCCGGTAAAATGCATGGTGGATGGTGTCCGTGGTCAACGTTGGATTGGATGATAGAAGATGGAGTGTCGATGCAAGTAGTGTCTCAAGTGTATATGTTAAAGAGTGTAGATGGATACTGTAGAGTGTTAAAAATAATAGAGGCAAGCTTCTCAAAAGCAACGAATGTATGCAAAGAATCGATTCAAAGAATGTAAAGCACTTGCAAAGACTGGCTGCGGCAGTTGAAGCACAAAGGAAAAAAAAAAGAGCCAGACGGGGTGGACTTCGACGGTGTTTATACACTTTGCCGTAAGAGTGGTGGTGTGTCGATTTCCTGATGGGGCGATTCGAGGAACAATGTTTCATGAAACCATGAAACGGCACCCCTGGAGATCATAACACGGCCCACTATCAAACCGCCTCTCTCGCCAGATATAGTGCCGAGCAACCGGACGCATGAGGCCCGATATAGACGGCAATTTCATCATGGGCAAACCGTGCGAAGAAAAGGGAAATGGTGGGGTGGATGCGATGGTAGAGCATGAAGACGCTAAGAGACGAAATGAGCAATGCATGAATAATCAAAATCATGAGAAGGGAGGTGTAGTAAATAAATACCACGTGGCGTTCAAACCACAGGGTCGGAATTTTTCCCACTACTCTTTGAATCAACTGTTCTCTTCGCCGACGATTTTTTGTCAAGCCCACCAGCTCCGTCGTCGTGACCGAGGATTGGAAGGTCTCGGATCCAACGGAGTCTGAAACTGTTGCTTACGAACCTAACAAACGGTTGTCAAGGAGTCAATGCCTACTCTAGCCCTGATCATCTTAGCCGACGACAAATCTATACCGAAACCAGTCATGGTGTGGAAAAGGTCGAAGAAACAACTGTTCGCCATGGTTTTATCTAGTTTCATGCGACACCAAGTCGAAGGCTTACTGCTCGCCGGTGAGCTTCAAGTTCTTCCACACGCGCTAGTTCCATGACGGCGGGACCCACGGCGGCAAGACCCTCACGGGTGAGGTTCGAGCTGGTAATGTGCTTGATGTACGAGCCGAGGTTGACGCCGGAGTACTGTTTGGCATATCCAAAAGTGGCTGTAGGGACAGGTCAGCATTTCTCAGGTATTCTTGTTTAGCAGAAACGTACGGAGGGAGTGATTGACGCCGGCAGAGTAGTCCCCAACGCTCTCGGGCGTCCATTGTCCGATAAACACGCTGCCCGCATTCTCAACTAGATCGACCACCTGTTCGGCATTCTGCACTTGTAAGATGAGATGCTCTGGCGCGTACTCGTTGCTCAGCACCATTGCTTCCTCGATGGTTGATACGGAAAGCGTGATGGAGTGCTCGATGGCACCTCTCACGATATCAACGCGCGGAAGGGCATTAGCCTGGGTGTGGAGCTCATCCTCAATCGCTGCGAGTTGAGCCTCGTCGAGTCCGACGGCGATGCAGATGACCTGAGAATCAACTCCATGTTCTGCCTGACTGAGCAAGTCCGATGCGACAAAAGCAGGGTTGGCGAAAGCATCTGCAACGACAAGTACCTCGCTGGGTCCAGCTGGCATATCCATACTCACACCAGCGTTGGTGTCGTTTGAAACAATCATCTTCGCAGCGGTGACAAACTGGTTGCCAGGACCTAGAATCTTGTCTACCTTGGATACGCTCTCGGTTCCGTAAGCCATGGCTGCAACTGCCTGTGCACCTCCAGCCAATACGATCGCTTCAGCGCCAACCCTGTGAGCAGCGTAAACGACCTCCGGGGTGACGGAGCCATCTGCACGAGGCGGTGTAGCCAGCACAATCTTCTTGCAACCCGCCACCAGAGCTGGCACACCGAGCATGAGAGCACTGGAGGGAAGTACCGCAGTACCGCCCGGCACGTATAGACCAACGCGCTCTATAGGTCGTGCAAAACGTGAGCATACAACGCCCGGCATCGTTTCGACAATGAGCGGCTTGTCTTCCTTTTGTGCGGCGTGAAACTTGCGTATGTTTTCGAACGAGATATCCATGGCCTGCCTGGTCTCTGGCTTCAGCTGCATCAGCGACTCGGGGAAAGGGGCTCTGAGAATCGGTGATGTCAACGAAGTCGCCTTCTCGAACTTGTGGGTGTATTCCAGGAGTGCCGCATCGCCTCGAGTTTTCACTGCTTCGATGATGGGATTGCAGATGGCGATAATCTTCTCGCTTGATCGTTGGGACGGCCGCTGTAGAGCAGATAGAATTGTTTCGGGCGCCTCATTTGCGGTTACCAGTCGCTTCATCGCGATGCGACCGCTCTTCAGTCCAGCCGGGTCCTCTTTGTTCTTCGGTATGGAAGCTGCCTCTTTGACCACCTCATGGTTGCCAACACTGTTCGATGCGCCATCGACAGCCGCCTGTGCGGCGAAGGCGGGTTTGGCATCGCCTTTTCTCCTCTTGACCTTGATGCTCTTCGCATCGAGGTTTCGCTCAACGTCTTCCAATGACACGCCTGCAGATATGCATTTGGTCAGTGCAAAGTACAGGACATCGGCGGCCTCGAATGCAATCTCGTCTTTGGTTTTCGCGTCGCAGAGCTCGGCAGCTTCTTCAAGGATTTTGGCTCGCAGCAGTTGCGGGTCGTTGAACAATCGTGCCGTGTAGGAGCCTTCCGGCGCGGAATCCTTCCTGCTCTGAAGTGTCTTTTGGAGGCGTGACAGGCCGGTGTACTCGCCAAAGCAGGTGGGTGTCGCAAGGTGGCAGAAGCCTGGACCAGTCAGTCATTGCCGGCGAAGGGTGCTTGATACAACATACCTCTGCCCTTCTGGCGCACCACATACTGTAGGCAGTCACTGTCGCAGTCTAGCGATAGAGACACGAGCTCCTGGACATCACCGCTGCTCTCGCCCTTGTACCATAGCCCCCGCTTCCGGCTGTGGTATACACCGCGGCCGGTCCTCAAACTCTCTGCGACGCTCTCTTCGTTGCTGTACACCAATCCCAGGGCAGTCCTCCGTTCGTCGACAACAAGGGTAGTGAAAAGCCCGTCCGGTCGATCGCTGGTCGCATTGGCCATGATTATCTTCGCAACGCTTACCAGTCCTGCGTCTCTCTGCGCATCCACGGTAAGCGCCTGGGCGGGTATGACTGGAATTGCCTTCAGTTTCGAAATGAGGAGCGTCTTTTCCTGGGTTGGATTCGAGAACGAGATGAACACATCGGGCCTGTCGGTGCCATATTCTTTTAGAAACGCCTCGACCAGCTCGACATCCTGCACGTCATGATACCAGACATCCACCGATGTTCCCGCGAGCACATTAATGTTCTCCTCGCGCGTGTGTCCCGGCAAAATGAGCACAAACCTATCCTGGTCGATCTTCAAAGCCAGCAGCTGATGGAGCTGCTCGTGCGTGACAAAGACCTTCGCGGCGCCAGCATCGAGGAGGGACACAACATCGTCAACCGTAAGCGATCCAACACCGAGATAGTTTGCATATCGGCCTACGGACTGTTGGAGGTGGGAAAGTGCCTGATCGACTGTCTCGGGGGTCACACGTGCGAAGACATTACCAATGTAGGATAATTGCTGTGGATTGAGACCTTGAGTGGATTGTGTGTAACTGAGCAGGTCGATTGCGGCGAGCAGTGCTGGAGCCATGCCGAACCAAGTCTCTACCGCACGAAAATGCGATATCTAGTATAGGAAGAAGGATGAACAATGAGTCGTTGGCAGAAAAAAGTCTGGACTGACATTTGCTAACGACGCCGTTTCTGACTTCATGCCCCGCTATCGGAGCATTTCGGACTGCATGCTTTCATCACGTGACACCGCGTCTGACATTCCATGTGCAATTTCCATTCCTCCTCCCTTCCCTTGCGTCACACTTTTCTATCTCACAAACATGAAGTTACCTTCACCCGAAACAGGCCTCATTGAACAGTACGCCAACGCACACTTTCTCATACGACGCCACACGTAGCTTCTAGGTATCTTGCAGCTGCAAAATCAACTGCTATGGGGAATCCTTGATGTTACCGAGTATGAAAACAACCGAGCCTAGGCACAGCAACCTATGATATTCCAATCATCGACAATCCACTGTCAAGCGCTGAGCTGGCTGGGCCTGAGTGCCAGCCGGCGGGCCATAAGCCAGTAGGCCGAGTAGACCGTAGCGCATGAGCCGGGCTAGGTCCTTGTCCAGCCTAGTCGGTCCCGATCTGGCCTTGATCTAGCCTATATATACTATTCTATACTGGACTCAGCTCATAGCTGATATTCGCACCTTTTTGGGTTGTTTTGGCGCAGTGGTATAGAGCCGCGTCCTGACATCCACAACGAAGACCATTAGCCAGATAGAAGTGCCCTGCATTTGCTTCGCACGACCGCCCTCATACTATATGTCATATAGTAGGTACGTCACATTCTAACATATATCTTTCGTTCCGCTCACATCCGTTCCGAGTACCCCGCACAGTTCCCCACATAAAATACCTTGATCCATTATCTTCACAACCACAACCGTTCAATACTCTCCCTCTAACCTATCCTTGATCCTTTCTTTGTCAAATCCACAATGTCATACTCACCACCCTCATCTGCGAAGCCCTTCACGCTCAACATCCCCGACTCCGACATCTCGTCTTGGCGCCAGCTCCTCGAACTCACACCCCTCGGCCCAAAAACCTGGGAAAATAGCCAGACCGAACGCAACCTCGGTGTGACTTACAAATGGCTGTCCGAGGCGAAAAACCACTGGCTCAACACCTATTCTTGGCGTGACCAGGAGAAACATGTCAATTCATTTCCAAACTTCACCATGAAGATTGAGGAAATCGATGTGCATTTTGTCGCACTTTTCTCGGAGAAGAAAGATGCAGTGCCGCTGATCTTGATGCATGGGTGGCCTGGGAGCTTCATCGAATTTCTACCACTCTGCGATCTGGTCAGGAAGAAATACGAGGCAAAGGACTTGCCGTACCACATCGTCGTGCCAAGCCTGCCCGGTTACACGCTCAGTTCAGGTGGCCCACAAGATAGCAATTGGACGATGGTGGATTCAGCGCGGATTATGAATGAGCTCATGAAGAACTTGGGTTTCAATCGTTATATTGCTCAAGGAGGCGATGTGGGAAGTTTCGTGGCGTTGATGTTGACTACGAGGTACGACGAGTGCGTTGGCATGCATTGTAAGTTCCTGTGAACATTTACACAAAGGTCCACAATAGTTTGCACTGCGGAATCCCTCGATACAAGCTAACGAGAGGATAGTGAACATGATGAGCACTCGCGAGCAACCTGACCGCTCTACTCTCAGCACTGTCGAGAGTGCTGCCGTGGATCGCGCAACAGAATGGTCAAAGACTGGTACCTCCTATGCGCAAGAGCATGCCACACGACCGAGTACAATCGGCCATGTCCTATCCTCCAACCCTCTCGCCCTACTAGCATGGTACGTTAGCGTCATCCCTCCCCCGGCTCTTCGCTACGTCGATTCCCTTCAATCAGCTGATTAGCATGAACAGGATCGGCGAGAAATTCATCGAGTGGTCGGATACCACACCTCCACTCGACACAATCCTTACTAATGTCTCTTTGTATTGGTTCACACAAGGCTTCCCACGCTCCATCTATCCTTACCGCGAGCTCTTTAGTAGCGAGAGACAGCCTCTTCCCTACATAGAGAAGCCGACTGGGTTCTCTTTCTTCCCCAAAGAGCTGTTTCCAGGGTTGAAGCCGGTGAGTAACCGATCAGTCCCTACTATTTTTTGATTATTCAAAGGGCTATGCTGACATCGAGAAGATCATCGAGAAGCAAGCCAATCTTGTAACATACGACCGGCACGAACACGGTGGCCATTTCGCAGCGTTGGAAATGCCCAAGGAGTTGTGGGAAGATTTGGAGAGGTTTATCGACAAAGCTTGGGATGCTAAGGCACATAGTTCTACGAGATTGTAATATGGTATTTACATATGCATCGTTTGTTCTACTAGTTGACAAAACTATTTCATCAATATCAGGACTTGACTAGTACAATTCGCGTTGATTGCCTGTTTGATCGCATCCCTAAAAAGATTATCGACGGTGGTTGGTTGGTTACAGAAGCCCCTACTATTCGTCCCTGTGAGAAAACAAGAGAGTATATTATGCCTGTGAGACGTGTCGTAATTATCAAATGTGACTGGTATTTCGATGGTGTATGTAATCCGCCCAAAAGTCAACTCGCATTCCAAAAGTTTGAAAAATCAGCAAAAAGAAATACCCGTGGTACCTAGAAAATCCCTTTTGGATTTTGCTATTTTTTGAAACTCGTGTTAAGAGGTTCGAACCCAGACCCAAAGGTGGTATTGGTTTGAGATAATGCTTGAGCGTAACTCTAGAACAGTCAGACTTTTCCAGGTTACACGTTAACTCAGCAGCTACCAGCTTTGGATGTGGTTTATGAAAATTGGTACTTGTAATAAGATATATATAGGGCAATATGTGGTGGGGGAGTTGTTGGATATTTTGTGTGGTGGGAAAGTGTGTGCGCAAACGACACCGTTTGCCCACCTGCTGCCCTCGCGATATCTACCCCGCGCGAACTCCAAGTTGACGGGGGACGAACTTGTGAAAGTACAGATGATAGAATGATGGGAGAGGGATCCACAGAGAATGGCGGCTTTAATGTGACCGGCAAACCTGGGCCGCAGTCTTATATAGACTTGCCCTATCTGTCAATTCGCCTTTACGTCTTGTATATGTGAATGACATGCGCATTCATATACGCCAGTAGACCCGTCTTCCCCCATTCACCGCCAATGCCTGATTCCTTGTGGCCTCCAAAGAGGACGTGTGGGTCCGATTTCTCAAATGAATTGACGAACACAGAACCAGCTTCAAGGCGACGGGCGACTTTGCTCGCCGTCTCGACGTCCTTGCCCCATACGCATACTGCAAGGCCTGTGTTAGTGTTATTTGCTCGCGCAATAACTTCTTCAAGGTCGGACCAGGGCTGCGTGGGCACAATAGGGCCAAAGGGTTCTTCGGCGATGATTCGTGAGTCGCTGGGTGGATTGTCGATGATTGTAGGTTGGATGAAGAACCCCTTGCTTGCTGAGATGTCTGGTTCTCCGGCTGCAAACTTGTAGCCCTGGTTCTTGCTGTCTTCGAAGAATCCTTTGACACGTTCGTACTGCATGGAGTTTTGAATGGGACCGAGCAACGTGTCATCGTCATCGGGGTCGCCGACTTTGATGGATTTGGTGAAAGATACCATTTCGTCAACGAACTTTTTGTAGATGGATTCGTGGATGTAGATACGCTTGGTAGCGATGCAGACTTGGCCTGAATTTTGGAAGGCGCCTATCACAACTTCCGGTGCAACTTTCTTGATGTCGACATCAGGGAGGATGATGGGGGGGTCGTTGCCGCCGAGCTCAAGAGTCACGCGTTTGAGTGTCTTAGAAGTTGCTTCCATCACCCTTTTACCAGTAGCGATGGAGCCGGTGAAGGTGATCTTGCCAACACCTGCATACTCACACAGTTGCTAACCGAGTTCATTGTTTCCGCCTATGGCTTGGACGATGCCTGGAGGAAAGACTTCCTGCATGATCTCAACAACTTTGAGGCCGCTGTAAGGAGTGAAGGGTCTAGAAATGTTAGCAAAGAGTATAACGAGAGTGTAACCTTGAGGCTCACGAAGGCTTGATTATAATGGCGTTTCCTGTCAAAAGCGCAGGAGCAATCTTGCCGACCGAGAGGAAGAGAGGGAAATTCCATGGGATGATGCCGCCGCAGACCCCGAGAGGGGTGTACTCTGTGTAGATGGTCTTTTCATCCGTCTCATACTTATCAGTGGGAATCTCAAGAGAGCCTAGTCAGATCTTAGTATGTCGCCGACATTTGTGGCTATGAGCGATGTCTTACAATGATACTGCACCAGGAATGGTACTGCGCCGATCTCTATCTGCGCGTCTTTTTTCTGTGCCATATTCAGAATGCACTCAGTTTACTATCTGGATAGTATGCATACCGGCTTGCCCGTCTCCTTGATAAACAAGGCAGTCATTTCCTCGGTGTATTGCCCGAACACTTCACAAAACTTATTCAAAAGTCCCTTTCTCTTCTCAATAGTAGTATCCCGCCATGATGGAAATGCCTTCCTTGCAACTGCGATAGCATCGTCGCAGTCTTGCTGGCTGGCAATGGGAACATCCCAGAGCTCCTGGCCAGTCGAGGGGTTTATTCCGTGGTGAATGTTGTTGCTGCCTCTTTGCTTGCCATCGATGATGTTGTAGAACTTGTCGAACTCGACATTTGAAACTCTTCCGGGAGACATGATGAAAATGCGATATAAAGAGGTGGAAAGATGAGATGGGGGAAGAAAGAAAGGTTACACAGTGACAAGGTCAAGTTCAAACATGGCCAGCTGGATCCACCGGAATGCATTGCCACTCTCACATATGCTCATGAGGAGCTTGCTATCCCTCGGTAATTGAGCCTTTGGTTGAAAGCAGTGGTAGCCATTCACCTCAGCGGAGCGGGGTAGACGAAGAGCCTACTTCTAAGTATCGCGGGGCATTACATCACATGCGGATGTAAACGGAAGTCTTTCATACCTCGTACCTTGGTTATTGGTAAGCTACAGATGCTAGTTTTGGACCCTGAGGTGCTCGAAAAGGGAACATTGATGGCAAAAGTAATCTCATGTCACGCGTACCGGTAGCCGTCTTCGAAGGCGAGTCAAACAATTCGACTCGTATTGAAGAAGGTCGGTTGAGCAATTCCACTCGCAGTCGGGGACCAGTAAACAATTCCACCGGTCTCTACGAAAGATCGAAAAGGACCGGGGCGATTTGAAACGCGTGGTGTGAGTGAGGATAGGAAGCTTCAGATGTCAGGAGGCATCAGGCTTTTTTCCACTGTAGGCCAAGGCCATCCATAGACGGGCTTCGTAATGCTCATGATGTTTGGTATGCGTAAAATTACGATAAAATCGACGTAGTAAGTAGAATAACGGTGGTGGTTGGATGAGAGAGAGGTGCAACTGCTTGACAGAAGAGAATTCTGATGGGTGAGGGATGACGCTAGCCATTTTAGGTAGGTACTGTGTCCGTGCGCGTAACGCCCCTGGTCGCGTAACGCCCCGCCAACACCAGAGTAGCCATCACA
>JAGQEM010000248.1:0-42357 GCA_019202945.1 Corynespora olivacea
TTATGTATATCCTTTTATCCTACCCGTGCGTAGATAGATCCTCTTTACACGGAATTAATTAATTATCTTTGTCACCCCCTAGCGCGTGTATACCGTGATAATCCACTGTGATTACCACAAAGCCCATTCAATATTTCTATTAATGTTTTCTATAGTCCAAACTGGAGTTGTATCCATGGTGTATTACTGGTTTTGTATAATTGCCACAGAATAACATTGTAAAATAGACGTAACATATTGAAGGCTATGAGCGCTGGGCCTTTAAAACTGTGACTTGCTGGCGCGACCTTGTAAGAGTTGTATTTTAGTTCCAAGTCGTGTTGGAAACTGTCACGCTTTACACAGTCCTGTGCATCTCTAAAATCCGGTTGGTACCTAGAAAATTATAATAGAAGATTGGACATATCCCTCGAGTAGGCATGTCTTATCTATCACCAGTGAAAAACTGTTTGAAAGATGATGCGTCGATCCGGCAAGTTAATGTGCAGGTACGAATCAAAAACGTATGTTTGATTCTAGATATGTACGGAGAAACTTACAAGCATAGCAGCAAAGTAAGGGACCTAATTTCGTACCAAGCTTTGATCCATCTGTATGACGCTTTAGGTATTGTCACGGTGGACCCTAATGATCATCATTCTCTCGGTGCCTTGATTCTCCAGTCTAACTAGGCCTAATCCGGAACTAGCAGCACACACGCTCATAGATAGTTCTCCTCTGTAGAATCTCTCCAATTCAGTGCAGTTTCTCACATATGAAACTCATGGCCAATGCGTGATAGGTATTAAGTCAGGTGGTGGCTGAGCTCCGACCAGTCCGAAAGAGTGACACGCGCGAGAACACTCAATGCGCAAGGCAAACCCTCCGATAACATAGCCTAATCTCCAGTCGTGTTTGATGTAGGATCGACAACCTATAGGATGTAGAGTTTTCAAAGGGCTATTAGCCACATAGTTCGGAGGTCGGAGTTGGTGTAGCTTTTGTGCGCGGTTTGGTCAAGGCTCGGGTTTCAAGACAACTGCGGTAATATCTGGACCACAAGGTTCCACGAGGATTAGGAGATATAAGGTCTATGTTCGCAGTTCATGTCTTGTGGTAGATATCCTTTTATTTTCACAATCCTTCTTACCTTCGTTTTCATATTTATCAAAATACTACACTTCGAGCTAGCCTCGCCAATTCTTCCAAAAAAACTTCGCTTTTCAACCAACTCAACTATTCTTTCACCACCACTATCACTATGCGTTCCGCTCCCCTCATTGCTCTCGCTATTTGGTACGCCAACGTATTGGCAGCGTCCATCCCAACATGCTCCAGCACCTGGTCCACGGTACCTGAGAACTTCCAACAGAAGCCCGAAGACTTCAAAGACCTACGCAACGCCGTGATCACAATCTGCAAATCGCAAAAATTTCCTTCCGCCGGCTACGAAGGTGATCACTGGGTTTTCAGTCTGTCCGGGGGCGAACAGCCATGTGCTAAGAAGTGCGAAGATGCGTTCGTTAGTATCTTGAAGACGTGTGTTGTAAGGGATATGAAGGCCAGTGGGTCGATTGCTATTGATGGGAATACATATACCGTTGAGGAGAAGAAGGGACATAAGATGACGAGGCAGGTTGATGATGTGGATCAAGACAGCGAAGATTTGGATGATGAGGAAGAGGAAGAAGAGTAGGGTCGAGGACGCGTTGGAAAAGCGTCAAGGTCGGAACAAAGCTTGCAGCTGGAGTCCTTCCTGTTTTAGGGGAATAGAAAGGGCGAGAAGTATATATAGCTAGCAGGGAGGTCGTAGTGAGCGGGAAGAAACTCTTGTGATATCTCTCTCAACAGTGTTTGCGTGTTTAGCTTTTGCAATGGAGATTGCATTGTTTATATTGCGTGGTTTTACAGTTATCATTAGATTCTAGAATATTCGTACTCTGCGTTCCTTATCAATTGGATGTTAATCCTATTATAAACAGGATTATACATAGTCGAACTACTGCAATAGACTTCATCCAGATCCTATCTATGGGCGCATGTGAAAGTCCTCTCGAAGAATCAATACACTGCCATCAAGCTCTCATCTAGACGACTTCCCAAAAACTTCCTATAGCATTCTACAATGCCAAAGTAAATGACATAACCCTACCATCTAAATAAAACTCCAATACCTCAAAATACCAAGTTATCAATTCTTTTCCTGGAATGCGCGTGATTGAAGAGGTACGGATGCATTCCTGATAGTCTTGGCCGAGTCTCCTTTTTCCTATAAAACGATCTTGCTAGACAGCTTGAGGACAAGTGGACGTATTCCGCAGGGATAAGAGCTTGGGGCTGTGACTAGGAATCGCGGTCAGTTTGATCAAGCAGGCAATGTCTGACATGTTGTGTTGGGAGCCGAAAGCTTCAGCTTGCGATACTCGTATTGGGTGAGACGATGTGGCTGTTGATTTACCTAGAAAGGGTTAACGTTGTAACTTGTAAACGATGACGACTTATTTATCGCAAGCCATGGTAATAAGGGATCGAGGTAGACCGCTTTGCTTCCACGGCGGTGCGCGATGAAGAGATCATTCCAGGGCAGATAATGGTATGCTCGTGAACCTGTGGATAAAGGGTCCATAAGTGTCTTGAAGGTGTTGGCGAGATTGAGCAGAGTAATTGGTAGGCGAAAGAGATTCGTCAAAGAAAAAGAAAATATCTCGATTTTAAGTAGAATTCAAGGGTCATGGAATTTTATTGCGTGTCAGAAACTGCGCAAAATGCCATGGGCAGATTTCTTCGATGTAGGTTGATCGCAGAAGTATCCATGGTTCAGTACTTCGTGGGAAGTAGCCTTGAAGATGACCTCAATTCGAGCACGTGTGCGACTATTCTACACACGCGAGGTATTATACATAAAGAGCCAATATCATCACACCCTGCGACTTTTGTTAAGCATACAGTTGGGTCTGTTGATTGCTGAACTTAGTTTCATTTATTTTGACTCACCCAGGACATCACATTTTCATCTCTCTTCTCCTGCATTGCAGATATCGAAATATCCAACTCCAAGTGGAGACCAATGCATTCGTATCCACAAGCATACATTAGAGCGTTAGAACAATCTTTTCTGTCGAAAGACCCCCCTTGATAACCTCATCCAAACCACCCTGCACCATATCCAATCCATACCCAATAACCCTCGGCTCCGGTTTCACCACGTACTTCCCAATCGCTAGTGCATCGCCCAGGAAGTCTTCATACACCACTTTTCCGACCTCATCAGCCATCAAATCACTTCCCCAGATAAACTTCGACTGCACACCCCCCAACTTGCACTTCACCGATGTCGATAAGTTGAACCAAAGGAATCCGGCGATAAACTTGACCAGATCAAAACCTTTCGGAGGAACGCTTGCCGGAGAAGGAAGGCTAGCTTGAGAAACAAATTTTCGACCCGTAGATGCACCGATAATGGGAATACAAGCTTCGAATGAGCCGTCGCCGATAGCGAGCGCACCGGCACTCCTTTTGCCCTTCATCGCGGCGATGATGTCGGGGATGGCAGTTGGGCTGCGGTAATCGAAGGCTTGTGTCGCGCCCAAATTCTTCACATAGTCGAAGTTCTTAGGCGATGCAGTTGTGATGACTTCGTATCCTGCCGCAACCGCAAGTTGAATCGCATTGCTCCCCACTGCCGTCGAGCCACCCCAGATAAGAAGTACCTCGCCTATCGAATTCTTCGCCGTCTTCACGTTTGGATACTTCAATGCGAGGAAGTCCTTCATGAACAAGCCACACGCGGCAGTGGAACATGTGAGTGGCAGTACACATGCCCTCGCATACTCCATCTCGTCCGGAATCTTCGCCACCAGGTTATCTCTCAAAAGGACGTATTCTTGGAACGCACCCTCACACGCGCGATTGCTCCGCTTATCCGACGAAACGGCATGACCGAGGACCCGATCACCAGGCTTCAAGCGTGTGACGTTAGCGCCAACGTTAACAACTTGGCCAGAAACGTCGGTGCCGAGAACCATGGGGAAAGTCATCCACCCAGTTACCATGCCGCCCATCGCCTGGATAATGGCGTCGAAGGCGTTGAAGGCCACGGCTCGGTTTCTAATCACAATTTCGGTCGGACCGGGAGAGGTGTAGGGTGCCGACTTGACTTGGAGAGGACGGACGTGTTTGGCTGTCAGCCAGGCGGCGGTGTTTGTCGGTGAATGCGTTGATGTCATGTCGAAGGGTCAATGGGCCATCGGGAAACAGTACGTTAGGGTACTTAATCGATCAACGATCTGGAAGAACTCACTGAAAGAGTGCGTTTAAAAGAATAGGAGGAGGGCTTATGGCGAGTACTTAACATTTCCGAGCGTTTTCATCGTGGCTGCACCGCAAAACCAGCACATCGGGTAGCGGAGCATCTTTCGAGTCCGAGAACAGAATGCGCAAAGGCTTCACCATCGATAGATGTTAAGATGTCTGGTGTAGACGTCGGTGTCGGAACGCGAGAGCGGAACGGAGGGTCTTTATTTCGGCGCTAGTATAAATCCAGACCACGATCTCAGCATTTACGGGGCTATACAACGATCGGGTACGCTCCGCGACGTGAGTTACGCCGTGCCGTCGAGGCGATGTATGTGCGCGAGAATAAGACAATGACACCCACCCGCTTCATCCGTGGTAGATGGTCTTTGAAGTGAAGATGAATAGTGAGAGGGATAGTTATGCGAGCAGTCAACAGCCAATCGATAACCCAACCTGGATGAAGTCTTCGGATACGAGTTTGGAAGTTCTGAATATACACGAGTTATTGGGAAACACGGACGAAGAGACCTCATAGTCTGGGATGAGTTGACACAGTTTTAAAGGTTAGCGGTCGTGCTATAGCGTAGTCGGCACTGTATTTTCCTATTGTGAAGTTCAACGTAGTCTCGAAACTGGAAGCCTCTCATGAGCTGCCAAAAATAACTCTGCGATGATTCCAACGTACATTGAGCATCCTGCCAGTCATCACACCCTGGATCACAATGCAGATGCGAACAAAGCGGCCTTCCCACCTCTTGGAGTTCTTTCTAGGCAACACACTGAACACTACCCAACCCCATTATTGTGGCTTGCTAGTACGTTTTCATGCAGAAATCAGCTTTTGGGGTGACTTCCAAGACTAACACAAACCATCGACACACTGTTGTACACACTAATGACTTGGGCGCCCTTGCGGAACATCAGCTCCAGCCCTCGCAACCTCTGGCCGAGATAGGGTAGAAGACCGTGTAGAATATTCTTCATTTTGCGATAGCAAGTGGAACGTGGGCGATTGAGTACGTAGGATGATGGACAAATTTCCATGTTCCCATGGTGACGACGTGGATCACCTCGGTGTTGAGGGGGCTCTAGTGAAAAGCAGGAACAGCTCAACCCTCGGGGACAACGACGACACAAATACCACGAGCGGGGATAGATACATGCAAATAATGGCCACATGTCACAAAGAAGACGGCGAGGTTTCTATCCTGACATAGGCCACCCGGATGATGCGAGCACGAGCGACGCCCCCTCTGACCCGCCTCGCATCGCCTCGCATCGCCTCGCATCGCATCGCACCACTTCGCAAAAGCAATAATTATTCCGTAGATAGATAGTCCCTTCCAGCAGGCAAACCCATCATCATCAACTCGTCATGCACAGCCTCCAGAGCCATCCACACCCAGCTCAACGGACCGAACCCCTCCCCCCAAAGTTCCCCTAACGTCCCCTTCTCTCGACGCACCATCGCGCCTGGGCCCCCGCCATGCCTCGCCTCCTCGTACAGAAACCACTTTGGACACGTCTGCCACGGTGTCGCGGAGGCACATGATACTTCAGCAGCGGTCAGAGAAGAGAGCTTAAAGCGGGTCCGCTAAGCCGGGAGCAGCAAGAGCGACAACGCTTGCCCGCTTTGAAACATCACTGTGCCAGAGCACGGACTGGGCACCCAACTTTCGCGACGCCTGTTGCTGCTGCAACCGGTCGAGGAGTGCAGATTTTCTTCTGCCGTGCT
Source organism: Corynespora olivacea (assembly GCA_019202945.1). NCBI lineage: Eukaryota > Fungi > Ascomycota > Dothideomycetes > Pleosporales > Corynesporascaceae > Corynespora > Corynespora olivacea. The sequence goes on from JAGQEM010000248.1 coordinate 6,011, forward strand.
GAGAGCGAGCACGGGAGGCCCGGACCATGAGGGAGGGGTCAAACTCAGTTTGGCTTTGCTGACTTGAGACGAGAACCAAGTCGTGGCCTGATGGTTTCCATCGCTCACGCTTTCTCACAACTTCCCATATCCATAATCATTGGGGGAGGGCCTGTGTGCTCCTGCGCAGCGTAGCTGACCGAGGGTGAGCGGGCTGACCGTTGTTCTGTAGGTAAGATGGGGGGGCTGCGTCTGCGTCTGCATCTGCGTCTGCATCTCCATCGCTCTTACGTCGACACAGACCGCTCGCCCCGCATACAACCTGGCACTATATTACCTGCCTCCACCATCCGTCAAATTTTTTCCTTCACTACGAAGCCATCACACACACACACATGCACAAAAGAAGCCATCTCTTTTTCCGCAGTTGGTTGAATTCGTCAAAGACTGGCTAATCCGCTACAGACGATCCCTCAGAAAGACCGAAACGAAGTCCTCCGGGCTCTCCATTCCGCTTACTACAGCTCGCCGGTCCTCCATCTGCGACGTCTCGCCAGATAGCCTTCCAGTCCACCAACTCCCCTATTTGGCTTCTCAAATACAAAAGATTATGGATTAGTCATTCACGTTTCTTCGAGATACTCATTGATGTCGTGAAGACCCATCCGGATTATAAAAAAAGGGCCTCGTTAGCGCCTCCGAACCCGTCATAAGTTGAGCGTTCCGTCGTGAGCAATGAGATGGAGAAGGAGAACATCAGACAAAGGAAAGAACAAGGAAGCAGTGGTCGTTCCCAGATAATGGGCTGAGAAGGGAAGGACATGAAAAGGTAAGGAAAGGTAGAGCTCGTGCAGTGTGTGCGTGGAATGTACAAAAAGGGGGGAAGCGGGGGGGCGCTCGTCCAACAGGTCCTCTATGGTCGACGTCACTACAAGCAACCGTCTATCCAACCACGACCCGTCTCGCCGCTTTACCCCGAATTAGGGAAACAGGACGAGGGCCACACGCCCGTCATGGGTAGCCCACTCGGCCAAAGAAGATAAGAGATGAACAAAGGCCATGCGATGTACGCTCAAGTATATCCCCGAAGAAAGGTAAATACAGCAAACATAAAGCGGCCAGTGAAGGGAAGGAACATGGACAGACATAAGAGATGTTTTTCATATGGGAGAGGACAGGCCACAAGCCAGGGCGACTGCCCCATGAGATGATGATGGATGCCCAGATGCAATGATCGGCGCCCTTGGGCTGCCGACGCTAACGCCGATGATGCTATGCGTAACCGTTGCGTGGAAGAGGAGGCTGCTGCAACTAATAGCGAGGCAGGCTAGCAAGACGCTCTTCAAATGATGCAAATGCAGGAGGCTCAAAGCCGTACGACGTAGACGCTCGGGGGAAGGTGTTGTTCGGTCGACCATCAAAAGGCGAGTCGAGACGGACAGTTGCTTGTCCTGGGATTTGGGCAACCGCGGGCGAGGTCTGAGGAGGCGAGGCCATCGCCGGCGTTCCAAGGTTGGCAAAGGGGTTGAACTCGGGTGGGCCGCTGGTCGATAGGGGAAGACGTCGGGCGCCTTCGACCATGTCACCCAGACTGAAGCCTCGGCTACGAACACGGCGGTGGCTGGACTGCGCTGGAGCACCAAAGACCTGGTCGATGAAGCTATTGCCGCGATTGCGGACTTGCTCCTCGAAGTTGTGAAGAGCTCGTCTCTTGAAGGGGCGTGAGATGGGGCGAGGCGCGTGCAACTGCAGAGGCGAACCAAGTCTGGTTTGCTTTGCGGATGGAGCGTTCCATGTCTTTGCATTGTGCTGGTTCATGCTCACGTCGGTCATATGGGACATGGTCTGGAATGAGTTGCCTAGTCCGAGGCCGAGCCCAATGTGGAGGGACTGCGACTTCTGGTGTGCCGACGTTCGCATGATTGCACGGTCTTCAACGGGCTGAGGCGTAATGCCGCTTGCTAACTGGGACAGTGGGTTTCCAAGCTGCATCGACGCTGCGGTGCTTGTGGCAAGCGATACGTTCATGTCACGAGTGGAGAAGATTGATACTCCTTGCGAAAATGGAGAAGAGAGCGCACCAGGTCGAGTCGATGTGGGCTCTTCTGGTGAGGATTGGAAAGGCGAAGGCGAACGATGAAGGAGGCGCTGGTAGTGGGCAGAGAGCGTGGGCTTCTGTTGAGCCAAGTACCTCAGTCGTTTGCGTGTTGACTTCTCGTCGGGGTGCCGAGCGTATGGCTTGTTTGCACCGGGGACTGGGGTGCTACTGCCGCTCTTTGTCGGCTTCATGGTGTTCGGAGTGCCGTTTCGAGAGCCAAAGCGAGAAGCTGAGCGCATCTTCGAGATGACCGAAGCCGGCCGTCCGCCTTTCCACGTCCTGCGGGCCAGACGAGCCACCCGATGACATACGCCGTTCGGGGGAACGGTGCTGGGGAGCGCTTTGAAGGGCGTCACGGTAGGATCTTGGAGATACTTCATGTAAGTGACCCAGAGGTGGTAGTCCATTTCTTCGGTGAAGGTGGCCCTGAGCTTCAGTTTCTTCGGCTGGCGTGGCTGGCGAGGAGCAATGGGTGAGCTCAGTTGTGGGTATTTCTGAACTGGCGAGAACTCGAAAGGGTCAGCCATCTCCTCTTCTGGACTTGTGCAGCTGCCGCCCAGCGATGGGAACGACTCGAAGCTGCCCCTGGAGGAGATGGAAGAGTCGGAGAAGCCGCCAGATGAAGAGGGTCGGCTAGAGGTTTCGCTCAGACTGGCATAGTCCTTGTGAGCCCAGTATTTGGGTTCGTCAAAATTGCCCAGGCTCCCCATCTGAGCTACGGGTGTTTTCGGCGGCGAGAGCATGCGCCCAAAGCTGACGGCGGGCGAGAGATAGTCGCGATTCAGCGATGGCTGGTGTGCGGGAAGAAGGTCCATTGCGACATCCGTGAGCAGGTCGGGGCCTTCGATGGTTGGAACAGGCTGGCCTGCAGCAGCATCACCGAGCTCGTTGATGTCGTAGGCGGGCGCAAAGGTGCAGCGGCGCCGACGCACTTTGAGCATCTGTCGCGGCGGGGGCGGCGGCACAAGCTCGTCTGGCTGCGACTCGGGCTCTGGCGTGCGCGGCAGCTGGCCGTCCTGGTAGTGGAACATGAAGTTCCTGGGCAGCGTGATGGAGAGGTGAGGGCGTTCCGGGTCCATGATGGCTGAGATCTGCAAGGAACTGCGTGTAGCGCTATGCAGGGTGGTGGTCGTGGGTGTTGTTGACGGGTGCTGACAGGAGTTTGGGAGCTGCGAACGCGGCTGTGCGGCTGCACACGGTGTTGCACAACGACCAGGGAGATTGGCAGCGTAAATGAAGCTGCTCGAGCTGTCGCAAGGCAGTGCGCACGTTCCGATGCGCCCCAGAAGGCGTCGCGAGTGCGCGGAAGGCAAGGAAATGTCGTGAAAGGATGGTTCGTTGGTCGGCGCGTAACTGGGGGGCAGGTTGAATCGCGACTCGGCGTGAAAAGTGCGACTCGGCAGCGCACGCGCAGGGGCCGTGACGGCGTGGTAGCTCGTCGCAGTCGCAGTCGCAGTCGCAGTCGTGAACTGGCGGGTGCGTTGCGTCGAGGTGAGCTGGGCTGGGTTTAGTTGCGTTGAGATGAGTCGAGAGCGCGGGTCGAAGCGACGGCGGCTCGCGCGTTACTGAGAGTCCATCAGGTGGCGACGTGGGGGGGAGAGGAAAGGGCTCGTAAACACGTAAACACGTAAACACAGGAGACGGATCGTAGTGTGAGGTGAGGTCGGAATGGAAGCCGCAGTGGTGGTGCCTCAGGGCATCGCCGGCGGGAGGTGCGACGGGTGAGATGTCGGCGGAAGGTGGAGGTGTGGGTGTGGATGCGGATGGATGTGCAGGCAGGTGCAGATGGTGATGTGGGCGCACGCCCGGGCAGGAGCGAGTGAGTGGCCAGTGGCCAGTGCGGTGAGGGCTGCGGACTGGGACTGCACTAGCGGCGGCCATAGCGTTGCGCTGACCGGCCCCGGTCCTGCCAAGTTTGAGAAGATCGAGTGCCCACCGCAATACCGCAATACGGCAATACTGCTGTAATCCACCTGCCGGTACCGCACGATGGCACGATGGCACTATGGCACTATGGCACGGTAGGGCAATTCTCTGCTATTGGGGTACCGTCCCTCCACCCCCTTCGCGTCCTGGATAGGTCCCGTCGAGAAACATACCATGTATGTTTTGGGACGGGGCTTGTCCATGGAACCACACGTGAGGGCAGCGCTTCGGCGGGCTCCCGACGCGCCCGCGACGCGTCCATTCACCCGCTAGCCCGCCTCCGGACGGCCACACGGCCTGTGCGCCCTCATCTCTCCTCTCGTCGACCCCTGCCTGGCTGCAAGAACACTTGTCACGACCTCAATTCACACCCACCGCTCCGCACGCACCGCGATCCAAGATCATCCCGAGGCCACGCCATGCGAGCGTGCGAGCCTCACCCCATGCGGAGTGCTGTGCTGTGTTCCACTTCCCCCTCAGCTCAGCTGCGAGCTCGTCCAACCGTCGTTGTTTTACCAATCCTACACGCCGGGCACGCGTCGCAAAATGCTCGAGCGGTGCGATTGGCCGCATCCACTCAGCAGCTGCCCTCCAACACTTCACTACTGCTTCCGCACCGCTGCACCGCTGCACCTGCACCTGCTCCTGCACCTGCACAGCTAGCAGTGCAGAATTCTCTAGGTTGCATCGCGCACCATTTTCTCCGTTCCGCTCCAGTGCAACGCCTGAGTCTCGCCTTGCCGCCTGCCCACATACAAGTAGTCTCGTCGTCTCTCATGCCCTGCAGCCGATCACCCACAAATATATCTTTTCGCGACGCCATCCTATGTCTTACGTGAGCTCCCATGCTCACGAATTTTCTGATTGGCCCGCATCCTGCATATTTGGAAAAACACAGCCCATCGGCCTTTTGGACCCAATCTTGACAGCGCAGAGTCGACAGCGTGACGGACTGGGTCTGATACTCACCGTCCATCACACACTTGGCCAATGTCGATGCACGGTAACTGGTTACCACACCGGCTTCAAGGCGTACATGGTCTCGGTGGGACTTGCACGCATGTTAGCCTTTCGCTAAATGGTATACAGTTTCGGCAGAAATCCCTCTCCGGCATGGACATCACGCCAATAGTCAGTACCGGTAAATCAATGTCATCCTATGTCTCCACATCTTTTCAAATGCAAGAAACAGAAACAGCACAATCCCCATCATCTCTCCATCACCGGCGGGTCAGCGGAAGAGGAAAGCCTCGCTTTGGAACACCCCCCCGATACAGGTCATGCACCACCTCCCCGTTCATCATGCCCTGCACATAAGCCTCCCCCAGGGGACTTGGTAATGCGCACCCTGCGGCCGAATTACGATCGGCGTGCTACAGCCGAACACGACTGCAATCAGGTCTCCCGATCTTGTTTGTTGACCATGTAAATGCTACGGTAGTCGGTCCTCCACGGAGCCAGAGCCAGTCAGCTGCCCACAAAGGACACCGGGTTGAACCACATGGATTGCTCTCTAGAAGGACTTCTAGGCTCTCGTATACCTCTATGTATGTACGTTCGGGAAGCTCTGACATACGCCGCCGATGGGAACAGTGTATAGTCTGGTCGCAGGAATGGCGTAACCGAAGCAGGCATGAGACCTATAAGCGCATATATCTTGTCGTGGTCGTTAGCACAGTCTGCCGAGTTTGCAAGATCTAGAAGTCGCCCAAAACTCTGCCCTTCCCCGTTGTCCAGTGCAGGTGCAGTCGGGCTCATGGGTGAGAGGTCTTGATACACAATATGCAGACTTGTCGTCGTCATCCAAACAGCTTCTACACCCAGTTCCGCAACTTGAATATCCAACATCATGCTCTTATCTTTGACAAGCCATAGACGCCCCTGCAATACTGCAATACCAACACAGAACGTTGACCAGTCAATCTTTGCGTTGCCGATTCGTATCCACGTCGATCCTGCACCCCGACCGTTTCTTTTCCTGTCCAATAAGACATTATCTGGAAAAGAGTAGCTTCACTTGCTCGATGCGGATAAGCCTCGGCCAGTCGCTATCGGCAGATAGTTTATCCGTTCCGAAGCGAGACAAGATGGGAGCTTTTCATTTCAGCTCCTCGCGAACCCCATCATATTTCTTTTTGCTGTTATTTGTCACAAACGGTTAATTCTACCCGCCCTTTCACTCCAAGTGAATGGACTTACGGATCCATTTTCCCTGTTTGGCTAGGCAAGTAACAAAGCAGGTGAGAGTTCAGTGTCCTTGGTACTTGTTCAGGTCGGTCGCCCTCCGACTCTATACTGTTAAGCTACCCTTCGCTTATTTTCGTCCTCACCATCTTCCCCCATCGAGATTTGGCAATGGGACAATGGTGGAAAATCTGCGATTGGGTGGCCTACTTCGCTAGCGCATTCATCGGTCAATTCTCGTTCCACCGGGTTTATTAAAGCGGCCATCTCAATTTTGACCTCCGTGTCGAGTTGACGGGCATCAGAGGCTGACCGAAAGGGCACACTGCAGCATTCTAGGCCCGTCGGTTAAGCTCATGTCGTTTGGGCAGCGCACAACCTCTCATCCACCTGACATACATTTTGTGGAATCGCAGGCAGAGCCAACAGTCGGTGCCCATGGGAGCACCGAATCAGAGAGCAGCATGCAGCTTTCATACCTGAACAAGAGGCCAATGCCCGAAAGAGATACAATGCACACATCCTTTGGTGTCTGCGGTGAGGCGTACCAGATTCAGCCGGTGTTTCGTACGACGTGCTGCCCGCATGTGGATGATGACGAATGATATTGACGTGTACGTGTTCGATCATAAATCCATTGCTACTGGACCTTCGCTTGTTGGGCTGATTCTTATTGGCGTTCAGGTGGGAATGGTTTCCCGGCACAGAGGCGCTCAATAAAAACGCTCTGCACCGGAGGGTTCATGCGGTGTGCTCTCGAGTAGAAACGTTTGACTGGGCTTTGGCAAGTGCATGGTAGGTGTAGCTAACGTCTGCAGTGTCTGGGTTGTTGCCTCGAGTCATTTTCGTGATCAACCTTCTTTTATTGTGCAACGTTCCACCAAGCCTCACCCGAACGGCTACAGCATGAGCGCTGGGGGTGGTCTTGGATATGGAGAGATGGGTGCCTATAAAGTAACGTGCGCACGTAAAAAGCGAACCCCCCTCATGATCCGAGACGCGAACAGATGGTTGTGCATGGTTTAGTATACCCATCGTAGGACTTGTACATGCGCGTTTGAACTAGGCAGCCCAATAATTCCTATGCGAGTTTTCGCAATTCATACTTTACCAATCGTAGTACTTCCTCTAATAATAAGAGACTGTCTTATAGAGGCCTCTCTTAATCGCACTCCCCCCACAACCGATCTGGAACGTTGGCTTACAATCATCGTTATCTTATGCCATGGGTTTTAATTCCTGGCGCCGCAGTTGTCACCCAGCTGACTGTCTATTGCTAAACAACCTGGAAGATCCTGTGTAGAAAGCTACGGTGACGGTCTTTATTTGGTTAGGTCAGAAGAGCTCATTTACTTTTATTATGTTACACTCTTCCAGGATAGTATAACGTACAACTATGGATGGCAACTTTAGATTAATAATCGTGGGAGGATGGTGTCGCACAATCGAATCTCGTGTAAATTGGTAGTCGATGATGTTTCTACTATACTGGAGCACGTTTCTAAGGATCGTAGCATCTAATGACCCCGTATCATGCAGAGCTTTCTATCGTAAGTCGTGCAGTCGGTTCATGACTCATGTAGTAGCTTCACTGGGTCACGTGCAAGCAGGTTGAAAAGATACGTGGTCCTTACCCTTCCAACGTAGAAAATCGGGAGCACCAGCCGGTGTACCGAAGAAAAACAGCTCGGTGGCAGGTTGCATAGTGGTGGCCGTAATCGTTGGTATAGAAGAGCTGGCCGACACACATAGGAGTAAGAAATGTTCAAGTCAAATGCGAAGCCGAAAATGAGCGTAAGATTGTGGTGATAGTTGACGAGGAATGTGGATTTGATAAGATCTTTAAAAACTTGAGCCAGATCTTCCATAAGTCTCGGCGGAGAATGGGAGGTAAGTGACGTAAAGCTGCTTGATTGTGACGGTTAAGCGTGTGGCGTTCACCCGCCAAACCTAGATGCACTTTTGCCTATGGGGCTGTCGTCCATACAATACTCATTGTTTGCTGCGTATACTGTTGTTCGTACCGGCTTGTCGCTTCATGACGGAGCTTTTACTCTGCAGATATAGAGCCGTTGCAAGGCTATGCCGCAACGGCGAAACCATCACCGAGTAACCATCTGACTCATAGATGAAGTGGAGTGTACTCAATCAGGTGACTGACTATCGACTGAGGGGAATCTACATAGTAGTATACAGGTGCGGCCGCTAGCCCCGAGGGAACTTAGTGGACGGAGAAAAGAGAAGATAGGCATCGAGGTCCGTGCCTATCAACCGTGACAGAAATTACCACAGTGGGACCGTGGCCAATGACGGCGCTGATTAGGCATCCAGCGACTGGTGCCTGTTCAGACAGTATAACAAGCCTCCGCTCCTTCTCTTCCATCGCACATTTTTCTTTTCTTCGTTGTCTGCTATTTGACTTTCTTCGTATCGGAAAGGGTTTAGCCGCAGCGACGACCAGCAGATCCCCGCGGAGTTGGAGCATTGACCAGTCCTCAGTTCAGATTCTCTGTCGAACTTGATATCCATATCGACGTACCTCCTAGATCTTCGGATATGCAGCCCCCGTCAAGCAGTGAAAACGAAGATGGCGTCCTCATCAACCGCGATGATATCAGCAACTACAACCCCGCACAAATTCTTCCAGAAGAGCCCCAGGTCATCGAGAACATCAGAGCATGGCTCAAACCAACAGACTACTCACTCGACAGCGGCGAGTACCACAAGCATCTTGCCTCTCATATGCCTGGTACAGGTGCATGGTTGACTTCCGGAGAAACGTATCGCGAGTGGCTTCATGGAAAAGAGCATGGATTACTGTGGATCAAAGGTATACCAGGCTCGGGAAAATCCGTGGTCGCGGCACATTTGATCGATGAACTCTCGCATTCACATCCTGGTGTTCCACTGCTGTACTTCTTCTTTCGACAAATCATCGATGCCAATCATGAGCCTGCTGCTCTACTCCGGGATTGGTTGGACCAGGTAGTTGCGTACAGCCCACCTTTGCAGAAGGAACTGAAAGAAGTCTGGGAGAATGGGCGAACCATAAGTAGCCTGGCCATAGAAGATTTGTGGAAACACCTACGGCTTGGCTTGTCCGGTCTTCCGGGAAAAGCCTTTTGCGTCGCAGATGCGCTCGATGAGATGGACCAAGGCAACGACGAGTTTTTACGATCATTGGCTGAGCTCGGCCAGTGGCGACCAGAGAAGATTAAAGTACTCATAACCAGCCGCCCTGTGCCCAGCATTGAGGGACCTTTGAGGAGCGCAAAGGCGCTTCATATTCGCCTAGACGAGACGGAGGTCGATAAAGATATCTCGCGCTATGTGGAACATGGCTTGAAGTTATCTTCCATTGATACTGACGGCCAGCTCTTGATAAGGGAGGCTATTCCAGGCCGTGCAAATGGTCTATTTCTGTATGCAAAGCTTGCTATGGACGCGTTTCTCAAACCTGGAGCTCATGCCAATGAGGTTTTGCAAGCTCTCCCGGCCGACCTGCACGAAATGTACACCAACCTCCTTCACGAACACGCCCAAAGATCAGGTGTGCCAGCTGACATTCAGCTTCTCATCCTCCAATGGGTGACTCACGCCACACGCCCCTTGCGCCTTTTAGAGCTCGCGGAGGCCCTGAATGTGGCCTATCGACCTGAAGACGAACGCGATCTGAAAGCCGCAAAGGATCTTGTCCGAGCTGCAGCAGGCCCTCTCTTGGAGATTCTGCCTGACGAAACAGTCTCAGTCATTCACCACTCTTTTACAGAATACCTGAAATGCATGACAAGATCAGAAGATGACGGTGGCTATTCCATCCTGCGTCTAGGTCCCACCAACGGTCGACTCGCTCTCGCCTGTCTTACTTATCTTCAATCTGGGATTCTAGACGGCATCAAGGTTGCGGAACAAGCAGAATACCTCGATGAGGTGGCTGCCTACAATCATCTCACAGGTTACGATACCCACGGTGGTCCTTATTCACAGAAATTTCAAGAGGAGAAGTTCCTGCGACTTAAATATCCCTTCCTTGCATATGCAGCATCTAACTGGCACATCCATGTCGCGAAATCGATGGCTGCCGGCTTTCCGCAAGATGAGATCAAGAGCGCCATTGGGTCATTTCTGGATAACGATTATCGCATGAGGGCTTGGCTTAAGTTTCAAGCCGAATGCAATTACAAGGGTATAACGAAATTGCACATCGCCGCGAAATACGGGCTGACCGAGTACGCCCAAACTCTTCTATCAGGACAGGTTGACGTACACGCAACTGATGTTTTTGGCAAGACACCTATATCATACGCAGCCCAGGGTGGCCATGCGGGTGTAATCCGACTATTGGTTGAAGCTGGGGCGGATCCCCGTGTTGACGACAAGGTGATGGGGTTGACGCCTCTCCATGAAGCCGTGAATGAGAACCGTGGTGAAGCTATATACGCTCTGTTAGAAGCAGGGGTCAATCCTCCTATCGGTAAAACTTGTGAAAACCCTGGTAGACGATGCGGCAATTCTCCAAGATCGACAGGACACACGCCGCTAATGGTAAGTCCCATTTCCGAGTCACAGTATCGTATCAAAGACTTATCCAGGCAGTATGCTTGCCAAAAAGGTCACTTCGAAGCTCTAAACGCATTCTTGCGCCATATTACGGATATAGAGACAGTGCATCGAGCTTTAGCCTGGTCGGCAAGCTCAGGCCGAGCTAAGCTTGTTGAGCGTATCCTCCAGCACCCTGGCATTGATGTCAATGCCAAAGTGCGCGGGGACACTCCATTGTTCTTAGCTTGCAGACGTGGTAATAGAGACACAATCGTTGCTCTGATCGAAGCTGGTGCAGATCCTTCAATATTGTGTCAGAACAGTGGCGACGAGTTTGCTGGATTTGGAGGGCTTCGCAGCTGGTGCTTTGGTGCGACAGTAAAGAAAGGGGCCAGAGGATCCACTGCACTTCATTCCCTCTGTGGATCGCAAAGACACAAAGATGACGAGCAAGGCCCAGTACTACAAGAGTTGGTCACCCTCCTCATTCAGAAAGGAGCCAATATTCACCAAGAGAACGACAACGGAATGACTCCAATACACGCAGCTGTGAACAACCCTATACTTTTACGCCTGCTTCTCGACGCTGGTGCGGATGCAAACGTGGTCGATGACCGTGGCCGCGCGCCAATACATGCAGTCGCTAATGCCGACTCTTTGGCACTGCTGGTTGAAGAAGGGCATGCCGATATCAACAAATTAGATCCAATCAGCAAACAAACACCTCTCCTTATGATGCTCGAAAACTATCATAAAGAGGCCATCCTAAAGCTCCTTGAATATGGACCCGACTTCAACGTCAAGGATGAGAGCGGAAATGGCCCCTTACATATTGCGCTCCGTCATTGGAACATGGATACGGATATTGTTAAAGCACTTCTTGCAGCTGGCGTGGATCCCAACGAGAGGAACCGTGAGGGGAACACCGCGCTTCTGAAAATGCAACTAGACCGCAAGGATTCAGATAAGATGATAGACGTGCTTCTGGAGGCCGGCGCCGACATCAATGCTGCAGATTATAAGGGCATGACATTGCTCACTCGAGCAATAGGTAAATCAATTGTTAGATCCGACCAGAGCGAAGTGAAGATACTGCTCGAAAAGGGCGCAAATCTACGGGTACGCGATCACCAGGGAAAAACGCTCTTACACCAGGCCATAACTATGGACCTACGGACCCAATTCAAGATCAGAAATGATGAAAAATCGCGACTCGAGTTCTTGATCGATTTGGGCCTGGATATCCACGCGATTGACTATCGCGGAAATACTCTCCTTCACGAACTCGCCTCCAAGTCTGTCGTGCACGATTTATCCACGAGATCTCATTCTATCTCTCTCTGGGAAGAAACTCTCGGACGAGGCCTTTCATTGGAGACGGCGAATTATTTGGGACAAACTGCTCTCCACATTCTGTCTTCTCCTGCGCCCCACAGTCTTGGCAGTCCCTCTTCCAACTCAAATCTCTTCGGCACTCTCGATCTCGTATTATCGAAAACAAAGTTTATCGATCAGAAAGATCATCAAGGTTTCACCGCTTTGCATCTTGCAGTGACCGTCTCTGAGTTTGTCACGAAGAAGCTCCTCGACGCAGGTGCAGACCCAACCGCAAGAACCTTAGAGGGGCTGACGCCTCTTCACCTTGCTGCATGCGCACGGCAGAGCAATATTGTGGGGCTGCTTTTGGAAACACTCAAGGATAGAAAAAAAGAAGGGGCGAATGCTAAGGATGAGAAGGGCAACACACCTCTATACTATGCATGCCGATCCGGCAGACCAGAATCAGTAAGACTACTCATTGATGCTGGCGCTGATACGTCACGAAATGATCTGCTTCTTGCATGTGCAGCGTTCGAGGAAGAGAACGAGCTTTGGAGTGAGAATCGACCACGTACAGACAAAGAGGACTTCCTATTCGCCGTGGGACTCACTATAGACGAAAAGAGACGTCCTTGTTATCGCAACGAAAGAAGGCCTCAAAGTTTGATAGATACTCATCAGGACACGGTGAGATTAGAGGAGATACTTAACATGCTGATCAACAACGAAGCAGACGCATTCAATCCTGTCAACTTTTCGTACCCCTATGCGGTACATTCTGACTACACCTACTGCTGCATTTCTCAAGCCCTGGAGGGTTGGTCGGCAGTGGATGGGCGTCGTGTGCCTCTGGAGGAAAATTTTGTTGCGTTTGGGGCAAAAATTAGGCTTGACGGGCAACTTCAAGCGATAAAAGAGTATCCGGATGTGAAAAAGAAAGATACAAACATTGGACTGGTGGCCATGCTCCTGAAGAAAAGGCAATACCATACCATGGAGCCTCTTTTCTACAGGGGTGTAGACTTTCTGGCCGTGGACAACAATCGAAAACGCTCGAATATGGACCTCCTTGTTCAACACGGATTCGCTAATCTCGTTGACAAAATTGGTACTCTCGAGGCGGAGCGAAATTTCAAGGCAGGAGAGTGGCATGCTTTTGGAGACACCACAAAGCCCGGTCTCTATCAAGTTTGGCGAGCCGAGACGAACAAGTGTATTGAGAAGAAGTCATACCTGCTACTCACAGCTATAGAACGGGATTTGCCCAACATGGAAGTTGTACGCTTACTGGTCGAGAAGTTCCATGTCGACATCAACGAGTACCGATACGAGAAGTACTACAAGGATAGTGACTATCACATTTCGCAGACGGGAACCGTGCTGCATAGTCTTGCTGTGGGCGAGCACTGGTGGCACGTGGCTCTTGCGTTACCTTACCTCATCTCAAAGGGCGCAGATATCAATGCGAAAAACCGCAATGGGAAGACGCCGCTGCACGTGGCATTGAGAGGAAAACACGGTTCTTACGTAGGGCCCTTTCACAAAGACGCCGTGAGAGCTCTCCTGGCTGCAGGCGCTGATGTGAACGCTGTCGATGACGTTGGGAAGACTTGCCTCGCTTATGCTGGGAATGATGTGGAAATGACCAGGGTGTTACTCAAGAAGGATGCCATCGTAACCGCGGATTCTCTTTTTGCTGCCATCGATGAGAACAATCCCAGCGTTCTTGAGGCCCTTCTTGCCACCGGTGTCGATGCGAATATGCGTCTGGATCCCCCTTCGCCAGACCATCAACACCAGATTGCAAAGGAACGGGGTGGTATCCGTCGCATTCCCCCTTTTGAGATACCGTCACACGAGCTGTACCCTCTATATGCTGCTGCAAGCAAATATGAATCCGCTTATGACAGCGCAGACGAGCAAAAAAATGAGAAACAAAACAAGATCTCGCAGCTGGTGAAGATTCTATTGGCGGCGGGTGCTGATCCGTATGCAACGTTCAAGAGGCGTAACGAGAAGCACAAATCCGATTATGATCCGAGCATAGATAGAGAGGAGAGACCAGACGATGCACTCGTGTTGAGAAAGCGTGGACCCGAGCCTGAGTATGACGATGTAATGATCTTACATGAACTTCTGGAAGACGGTGTCTTGGTCGATTCCATGCTTACGATGCTGGGTCTTGATATCAATCGTCGAGATGCAAAAGGTCGCACCCTTCTACACCTCGCATGTCACTTGTCCCGCAGGATTGACCAACCAATCAAGATGGCCAGAGCAGATGGTGATTTCAAACCACCATCGGCTTTTGACTATCTGCTCTCCCGCGGAGCCGATGTCCTTGCTCTCGATGAAAAGAAGCGCAACATCCTTCACCACCTGTTCATAGAGGGAGATGGAGTCAAGGTTGAGAAGCCTAATATCCCCATTATCACTCGCCTCATAAAAGGCTATCCTCATCTCGTCAACAAAGCCGACATCGATGGAAGAACTCCACTGTACCTAGCATTCGTACATGCCGTCAAAAACGACAGCATTGAGCCTGTCGAACTTCTGCTCTCAGCCGGCGCTTCTCCCAACGCCATCGATAACGATGGGAACACCATGCTTCACCTTCTCGCCTTCCGAATCTGTGGCTCCTCCACTATCCGTGCCCTATTTACTACTCTCCTCTCCGCGCCTCACAGCCTTGACATCAATGCCCGCAACGCTCGAGGCGAAACCCCAGTCTTCAGACTTTACTCGCAAACTGATATCCGCGCCATAAATGATGAGAAATGGGGCGCTGCAAAAGCCCTTCGCTTCTTCGAAGACGCTGGGGCTGATCTGTTTGCCACTGATAACCACGGACGGGGTTTGTTGCACATTGCTGCTGCTAAGGGAGAAGCGAAGCCTTTCAAAGCGCTGATGAAGAAGGGTTTGAATCTGATAATGGAGGACAACATGCGGAGGACGGCATTAGATGTTGCGGCTGCGTGTGGGAAGAGGGATATTTTGAAGTTGTTTGGGAAGGAGTGGTTGACTGGTGAGGAGGAAGAAGAGGAAGACGAAAACGAAAGCGAAGATGATTTTTGAGGAGGATGAAGGTTTTGTGGATGTCTCGAAAGTGGGTCAATAGGTCGGGGTAGGTGAGCTGCGCTGGATGATTCGTAACGAATCCGCGAAAATTGTTAGGTTGTTGGTACATGGGGCAGTAGAGGATCTATACTATGGTACATGGCATAAGTATTGTAGGTGGTCAAGGCGTTGAAGGAAGGCTGGGAGGGGTCTTGGCCACGGAGATAGTGATACTACTAAGATCCGATCACTTACAATATTTATGCCTTGTACCATATCTAGTATGACGAGTTCCAGGAACTGGCTCAGTTGGATATGTACTATGTAGAGGGGATAATCAGGGGAAGGATCATCCTATCTGCCCGTTGATTGGCCCAGGAGTGCCCAGGAGTGCTCAGGAGTGCTCAGGAGTTCTTAGCGCCGCGCTGGCCATTCTTTTCCAGCGGGCCTGATTTACGAGATAGACTAACCTTGGTCCTTTGATAGTCTTTCTCAGATGAAACGAGTACTAGCGCAAAAGTCACCTCCGAGCTTACAAATTCCGATAGAGCTCGCGCTTCCGCAAGCCCGGATCACCTCTATGCGGAGAGCGTGCTGAGAAATTCGGCATCCCCTTATTAGTCAGATAACACAGCTGCAATGTACCCTACACGCGGGGCAGCTGATGATACCATCGTCCTTGACAGGCATTGGTTGAAGTGATGAGGCAAATGCTTTGAAAAGGTATTATGTCATCGCGCATGCCATTTGCGAATAGACAACAGGACGAGGTATAAGAACCGATTGAGATCTCCAAACAATCTTGCTAATAGCCCACATCTATCCGGGTACACATCTTCTAAGAGCCAAACACTTCTATCAAACTCCAATATGAGCACCTCCCCAATTCTCCTTCTCCTCGGCGCTGGCGCAAATATCGGACAGTCTGTAGCTCGCGCCTTCGCAGCAAAAGGTTACAAAGTCGCACTCGTATCACGCAGCCAAAAGGGCAATGAAGACACCGCCGATACAGTCCACATCGCCAGTGATCTATCCAACCCTTCTTCCATCGCCGATGTTTTCGCGAAAGTCAATGAGAAACTCGGAACGCCCAGTGTTGTCGTCTATAACGGTATACTCATCATTCGAGGAGATGATCTGGGGTGACTGTGCTAATTCTAAACAGCTGCGGCGGTGACCAAGACCAGCAATGAAGACCCACTCTCTCTTCCCCTCGAGAGCTTTGCTCGGGACCTCAACATTAACACAATAAGCGCTTACTCCGCATCCCAACACGCTGTCCTCGGCTTTCAGAAGCTTCCGGAGTCTGCATCCAAGACTTTCATCTACACAGGAAACATGTTGAACACGGCAACATATGTGGCATATCTTGACCTGGGTGTTGGGAAGTCAGCGACAGCTCATGTAGTCCAGGTCGCAGCCGAGGCGTACAAGGAGAAGGGATACAAGTGAGAATGAAGAAGCACTAGAAATTGAGATTCAGCTGATAAAATATAGATTCTATTACACCGACGAGAGAAAGGCTGATGGATCGTTGGCGGGGGGTGAAATCGACGGAGAGGCGCACGCAAAATTGTATGTCGAGTTGGCTGAGGGGAAGACGCAGGAGCCGTGGCAACAGACCTTCGTTAAGGGAAAGGGGTATCAGAAATTTTGATCCGTTGAGTATATTTCAACACGTAATCAGTCCATCCCACAGTCAAAATCAATGGAAAGCTATATTGTGGTATTCCGATCATCAACAAGCGGACTATGATTTTGATTTCAATGGTCTGGGCAGCCTGGAACAGGGACTGCCGCCTTATGGGGCTGGTGCGGTTGCTTCTTGATAGGGGGGCGAAGGTGGTGTTGTGTTTTATTATAAGCACCTTACACCGGCTCAATAGTATAGTCCTAGTTAACTATTAGTATAACAACAGTTCATCACTCCCCTAGTAGTAGATTAAGATATACTTTGGCTAAGAGAATTATCTAAAGCTTGGTTGTTATCAAGGGGGTCATGTGTTTGTGTTTCAACAATTAACATAGTTATCTGGGATAGGCAAAATGTTACTTTTTCGACATCAAAGCTAGAGCATCTACCTACCTATATCCTGCTGGGCCTACTGGGCAATGTCCGTGTAGAATTTCATGACAATTACTTGCCGCTATCTTGGTCTCCGAGATGGCAGAACTTGGCTGTGTTATCCACTGCTTTGCTGCTGATGTCACTGATTTTCACTCTTTGCAAGCTATCTTGGGATCGATTGACAAGCCAATCGCAGGCGCCTTCCAGATGGCCATGGTGCTTCGAGACGTCGCCTCTTGGACAACCGCACTCCGGCCCAAAGTGCACGGCACATGATACCTGCATCATTTGTTACCTGCATTCGGTCAAAAATTCATCATATCAAATAACTTCGCGCTTCTTGTATAGTCTTGGACTTCACGAGTTCCATTTGGTCTCTGGAGCCTACGTACACACAAAGAGCTTACGCCTTCACGCGCCCGTCATCTCCCACTTGGACAGCTTCCGAACTGCTGGGATCTTGTTTCCCTCCCTCCAGTCCACCGCTACTTGGCTCTTGGGCTGAACGGTTGAACTTGACTTGGGTCCATTTGGCCGCGCATACGAAGAGAGCAGCGGCAATCGTCACCGCACCCGCCCATATCTGTGCCTTGAGGAAGCCTCCATTGTCGCTTTGGATCAAAGCACCTGCCATCGGCGGTCCTGCCAAGGATGCAAATGCCACTGTAGAACACACCATTCCGAAACGAACGCCCAGCTTGCTTGGGTCCGTGGTCAATGATGCGAGTCCGCCAACGAACACTGTTGGAGGTATGTATCATTAGTCAATGTTCGAAGCGCGATCGGGGGGGGGAGCTCGCTTCTTAGAGGAAATTTCACGATAGGACGTGCTAAAGGTAAAGTGAATGGAAGGGAGGTATACTGACTTCCTTGAGTTGCGCCGGTAGCGAGTCCGTAGAATACGGAATACACGTACAGACTGCTCACGCTGCGAATGGGAATCCAGACGAACAACATGATAGCGAGGAATGTCGTTGAAACAATCAAGGTAGGCAGTGAGCCAAAGTATCTATCGGCAACTAATCCGAGCAGTGGTCGTACTGGTATGCCGACGGCGTTGATGACCACGAGCAGGTTCACAGCTTCCTCCGGAGACAGGCCAACGATGGATGTCGCATATGTGTTTATGAAGAAAAAGCAAAAGTACAGCGCCCAGAATATCAGAAACACGCCGATCGTGAAGAGAATGTACGTGGGCTCCGAGAATGCCTTCCATTCGACGAGTGGACCCGCCTTGCGCGGTGGAAGACGTGGCCGAAGGAGAAGGTTGATAACGATTGCGAACGCTAGAGCGATATAGCCTTGCACCTGGACTGCGCGAGGGAACCCAATGGTTGGCTGAAGGTGTTGGACGACCAAAGGGAACAGTATGCTGCCGATGCCGCTCCCAGAAGCAGCCAACCCTAAGGCCATTGCTTTCCTTTCATTCCAGTACGAGCCGATTACAGCCACAGCCGGCATATATAAGGCGCCCATGCCGAGACCGGTACAAAGGCCTTGCGCGAGGAATATCTGCCAGTACTCGGTCGCCAGGCTTGTCATGAAGGTTCCGAGCACGATCAACACAGAGCCCAGTAGGGCTGTGTGCTGAGCGTAGCCCGCATCGGCAGAGCGGCCGGAGAATGTTCCTATGAAGAACGTTAAAAAGACCTGTAGGGAGCCAATCCAGGCTATTTGCGACTCCGGCAACGACAATGTGGTCGTATAATGAAGTTGATAGATGCCAAATGAAGCAGAGTATCCCCATGTCAGCGCATTGATGAGAACACCTGCGAAGATCTGGAGCCAGGCCTGAACGCCGCCGTCGGGAGGAGGGCCAGGTTCTTCCTGGGCCACTGAGAAAATTTTGAATGACATGACGCTGATCCTTCTATCCTGACAGAGAGAGAAGATGAGGGAAGGAGGAGATAGATATCTGCAGAAAATGTCAGCAGTCCTAGGCGTTTATATTGCTCAGTACTGTAGTACAGGGCGTAAGTGTTGGCATGCGCCCCTGGTCAAGCCGTTGTCAGTTACATCAAGCTTACTAATCCATATTCTACCCATGAAAAGCAGTATATATATAATCTTAGGTATTGAGTATATAGTATTTTTCTATACGCATTTGAACTTGACATCTCTAAGAACTTCCACAACGCTCCAGCTTTGACCATGCCCAATACTTCCGCCCTGTACCATAGTAGGCTCGATATCTTTTAGGCCTGTAGGCGCTAAGTTTTGAGGGAGCAAGCGGCAGAGAAGTAAGTTAGCGCCGACTTGACGAGGCCGCACGGAGTTATCTAAGGACCGTGCAGATCTACACGGTCCACTTGAATATTCGGGAGGCTGTGTAATCTCTTCCGTGTATTCGGCGCTAAGTGGGAGGCATCAAAGTACTTGATCATTACCATCCAAAACACCCAACACACAACAATGGCAGTCGCCAGTTTTGCCCAAGTTCCCGAGCTCCCGCCCGACGAAGCCTTTGCCCTCACAGCCGACTTCAACGCTGACCGCCATGTTGACAAAGTCAGTCTGGGTGCAGGCGTCTACAGGGATGAGAACGGCAAGCCGTGGATTCTGCCGAGCGTGAAAGAGGTATGAATGAGGCTCTTTGTGAGCTGGATGGCGCACAGCTGTATATATGGCTGCATGGCTAACTCGGGGACGGCACAGGCAAAGCGTATTCTTCACGAAACACCCGGCCTGGATCACGAGTATCTCCCCATCCAAGGCTCGGCCCCCTTTTTAAGCGCAGCAAAGGACCTCGTTCTCGGCCCATCCGCCACGTCGACGACCAGCAATGTCATCTCGCTGCAAACCATCTCCGGCACGGGAGCCAACCACGTCGGCGCCGCCTTTCTGGCCCAGCACCTCAAGCCCAAGCACGTCTTCATCTCGGACCCGACGTGGAGCAACCACCACCTCGTCTGGACCGTGGCGGCCCCGGACGTGGCCCGCAAGACGTACCCGTACTACCACGCCGCCACACGCTCGCTGGACTTCGAGGGCATGGTCTCCACGCTCGAGTCGGAGGCCGTCGCCGGCGACGTCGTAATCCTGCACGCCTGCGCCCACAACCCCACGGGTATCGACCCCACGCACGGGCAGTGGCAGGACCTCGCCCGGCTCTTCGCGCGCAAGAGGCTGATTCCCTTTTTCGACGCAGCGTACCAAGGCTTCGCGACGGGCGACGTCGACGCCGACGCATGGGCGGTCCGCCATTTCCACCAGGCACTCTTCGACGCGGCTGCTGCTGCCGGTGCCGGTGCCGACGCCGACGCCGGCATGTGCATCGCCCAGTCGTTCGCCAAAAACTTTGGCCTGTACGGCGAGCGCGTGGGCGCGCTGCACGTCGTCGTGCCGGCGCAGACATCGCCGCTGGGCGTGCAGAGCCAGCTGCTCCGCCTGGCCCGGGCAGAGATCTCCAACCCTCCGCTTTTCGGAGCGCGCATCGTGCAGACCGTGCTGGCGGATCCGCGGCTGCGGGCGCAGTGGGAGCATGACCTGCGCACCATGGCGGGCCGCATCAAGAAGGTAAGAGGGCTGCTGCGGCGCGAGATCCAGAAACACTCGCACACGGGCGACTGGGGCCATCTGGAGGCGCAGATTGGCATGTTCAGCTACACGGGCTTGAGCGAGGGGCAGGTGCAGCGGCTGCGCGATGTCCACCACATCTACCTGATGCGCAACGGGCGGGCCAGCCTGAGCGGCGTGAACGAAGCCAACGTGCATTACGTTGCTGAGGCCTTTGCCGACGTGCTCCGCCAAGCCTAGCGGGGTGAATAGCGGGCGCTCCTTTGTTATCAGGGACTGGATATCACTATCGGCCTCCGGCACCTCCAGGCCGACCCCCGCCCCCCTCCCAGAATGATACTGAATTTGCATGGAAACCAGTTCTTCAGCTAGATACCTGGCTTGTGTACGCTCCATGTTGCTTCGGCATAGGTCAATGGTCTATTAATTGAGCATTCCGTCCTTCTTCGTCCAATCCGATGCCGTCACACCCAATTCGCTACCATGTCCCTCGCCCACAACCACCACCCCAAGCGCCCGCTCACGGTCGCCGCCGCCCAGCTCGGTCCCATCCACCTCGCCGACTCCCGGAAATCGGTCCTGGACCGCATGTGCGCGCTGCTCGACCGCGCCGCCACCGCCAAAGCCACCCTCGTAGTCTTCCCCGAACTGGCCTTCACAACCTTCTTCCCGCGCTATCTCCTCTCGGGCCAGGACTTGGATCGGTACTTCGAATTCGACGATCCCGCTGAGGGCGGCATCGCCCAATCCCCCAACGTCAAGCCGCTCTTCGACCACGCCAGCATTCTTGGCATCGACATCTGTGTAGGCTACGCCGAGCGGAGCCCCCAGCCCGACGGCTCGCACGCCGACTACAATGCCAGCATCTACTATTCAGCTCAGAAAGGCGAGGTGGTGGGAAAGTACCGCAAGGTGCACCTGCCCGGTGCCGTGGAGCCCTACACGGCGCCCGGCGCCTTCCAGCAGCTTGAGAAGCGCTATTTCCGGCCCGGTGATCTGGGCTTTCCTGCTTTCCGCGCGCCCGGCCTCGTCGAGGGCGCGCTCAAGAAAGATTCGGGGGTCATGGACCCGGCACAAACAGCCGGCAAGGGCGATCCCATCATCGGCATGTTGATCTGCAACGACAGGCGCTGGGTTGAAGGTTGGCGGGTCTACGGCCTGCAAGGCGTTGAGATTTTGTGCTGCGGGTACAACACCACCGCCTTCGCGACCAAGGCCACGGGGGAGATGGTCGACATGAGCCCCGAAGAAGCCGAGGAAGAAGTGCTGCTGCATCACAAGTTGAGCTGTCAGGGAAACAGCTACTTCAACGCATGCTTCAGCATCAATGTGGCCAAAACGGGCGCCGAGGATGGGAATCCGTTGGTCGGAGGGACCATCATCGTGCATCCAAATGGGCACATCATCGAAGAGGCAAAGACCAAGGAGGATGAGCTGGTCGTGGCAACCATCGACTTGGCCGACTGCAGGAGAGGCAAGGGCAAGACGTTTGCATTTGAGAAGCATAGGAGGTTGGAACACTACGGTATGATTCTGGAAAGGCTAGGAGCGGTTGAGCCGGACTTGCTATGATCCTACCATAACACACAATTCATTTCTTCCGCGGTCAATCCCAAGTTTTCGTCCCAGTTCGCGTCCGCATGGTCCAGGAAGGCGTGGATGAGCGGGTTATCCAAGGGATCGGTCGCAACATTGCCCATCCCTGCCCAGTCATGGCTTGCGTAGGCATTGCCAGGAACGAGAAAGTCATTCCAATCATAATTTTCAAAGTCACCGGTATCCACGAGCGGTGAGTCCAGAAGAGAGATGAATGTCGATGTAGCATTGTTGGCTGGAGTATTGTTCGAGGTATCCGTCTCTCGCGCCGCCGTTCCGCGGCTCCGGAGCTGCCCGACGCTCCATTGTATGTGTGCGAGGCGTGACGAGTACTGCGAAGCGGCTGCGTTGCCATGGTCACGCATCGTCTTGAGAAGCTGAAAGGCAGTCTGAACGGCGTCCGAGTCGCTCGAGTTCGGCGAGATGATGGCCGAGACGATGAGAACGAGAGTGGATGAAAACAGGTGGTGGGCGTCGAAGTAGCCGTACGTGGCTAGCGAATTCTCGACGAACAGCTGCGAAAGGATGCTGTTCGATGTCCGGGCAGCCGAGATGCAGGATTCGGCCAATGTATTCGCCGTCTCTGAAATTGGCGGTGCGGCCATGTTCCCAGCACTCCCAGCAGAGGTCGAGAAGGGGTTTCTCACCTTGAGAACATGGAGCAAGATTGGGCGCGTGGTCAAGATGATACATTGGTTGAAATGCAGTTGCAAAGATGCAACCGGTCGATAGACACCCCCTTGACTCAAGCGCAGACTCGGCGCCACATTGGCATCCCAGTTTCGAAGTTTTTTCAAAATGAGGCGTACGTTTTGGACAAAACTGCCAGGACTGGCTCTGGATGAGGGGCCGTAGATATCCCGCATGATACAGCCGGTAATACGCGCCAGCTCGATATTGGCGATCAGGTGCACCGGGGACCCGAACTTATCCTGGACCTCTGCTGGAACCGTCTCCGAAGGCATCTCCACGTCGATGTCCGCGTCCTGTATGGATAGGGGCTGCCCCAGTCTTGAGCTTGTTGATCGGTCGAAAATGTAGGCAGTCCACCATAAGCGAATCGTATGTTCTCGGTCAGCGGGCGGTAGAATGGAACCGGCGGGAAGGTTGCGGTGCAATCCAAGGCAGGTACTGATGCGGAGTGCTAGGCCACTGTACATGTGCGCAGATTTGACACGCCCGAGTGCATTCGAATAGAAGCACTGCAGTTCAGGTCAGCTCCACAACCAGAACCAGGACCATCACAAGAGAAGAAGAGATCCTCCCGTACAAATAAGAGCATAATCTCAACCTGCGCAGCCGATGGCTCCTCAAACAGGTCTTGGAGCAGATGGACAGCCGTGAGAAAATAATCCGTTCCGGGCACCGACTGACGGCCGCCACGGCCGGCCGGTGAAGTCGATGTCGAGTAAAGCTCGCCGAGGGCCAGGACAACAAAGAATTTGCATGCCCAGATGGCATCGTAGCTCTGGTTGTGCTTGGAATTGTACGCCTTCTCCAGCTGCTGCAGGAAATCATGGTGCAAGAAGAAATGATAATCTTGGCCGATGAAGCGCAAAGCGACGCGAACGAGAAGGTTTGCACGAATGCGTTCGGGAAGCTTTCGGGCAGTGACATGACCGAGCTGACGGGCAAATGCGGTGTTGTGCACATAGGAGTATTCGGAGGGCATGGATGTTGCCGCCGATGGCGGATGGAGGCATTGCAGAAGGCGATGGCCAAAGGCCGCGCATGTCGACTCACCGACGAATTGCTGGCGGGAAGCTTCATCTAGATGGAAAAGATTCCGCGGCTCGTGGAGAGGATTGCTGATGTCGGAGTCCCCCGGAGGGCCCTGGCTGGGGGTGCGAGACTCGACCGTGATGGCCGCGGAGCGTTGCGGTGGGGTTGCATCGAGGCCACGGGTTGCATCGACATTGCCACGGCCGCTTTGCAGCTGTTTGAGGTAGCTATGAAGCCAGTCAGTCCTGGCATGCCGTCCCTCTTGCCACGGCCTTGGGCTTGCCTTTCCGATACCGCCACTTTGCGTTCACGCGGTGGATACTCGCAGGAAGAGGCCTCTTTGGCATTCCGACACCGCTGGCAGGGCACGCCGCCAGAGCACTTGACCTTGAGGGCATGGCATCGCCGACAACTAGATACAGGAGCGGTTCGGTAAGCGGCCAGACGAGACCAGCGACGGACTGCAAGGCTGCTTACGCAATGTACGAGCGCTTCTGTCGCTTCCGGCTCGGCTCGGCGGCAGCGTCGGCGTCGGCACGAGGCGGCGTCGGTTCGTCGGCCATGGGCAAAGACAGAGGGAAAAGAGCGAAGGGGCCGATGGTGATGGCAACTTGGATATACTGTGTAGCGCTGGTGGAGGGCTGCAGGTCGGCTGGACGTCGGCTGGGCGGGCGATATGGATATGGCGGCTGCCGGCTGACGGCTGCCGATCGACCCCGTACCTGGTATCGACTATGCTATGTAGATACAAGACATGGACGGCCGCCAGGAACAGGAACAGGAACAGGAACACGAACACAAACACGAACAGGAAACAGGATGGCGCCCAGAGCCGAGGTCCTCCTGATCGACTCGACCGTCCAGCACCTGGACGCCGCCCGCCGCCGCGCCCTCGCCGCGAAATTCAACCTCGACCTGCTCCTCTACGACTGCTCCTCGACGGCCCAGTTCATCGAGCAGCTCCAGCCGGGCGGGCGCTACGCCGGCATCGTCGCCATCGTGCGCAGCGGGTGGCTGAAGGCCGGCCCGCTCGCCGGCCAGCTCCCGTTTGCCGGCGAGGTGGTGGCGCACTACCCGCCGACGCTGCGGCTCATCTGCTGCAGCGGGCACGGCTACGACGCGGCCGACGTGCCGGCCATCACGGCGCGCGGCATCTGGTACTGCAACACGCCCGACGCCTGCACCGAGGCCGTTGCCAACACCGCCCTGTCGCTCGTGCTCGACGCCTTCCGCCACCTGTCGTATGCGCAGTGGTGTGCCCGCCACGACTGGATGCAGAGCCGCTGCCTGGGGCTCGAGGCCGTGGACCCGTGCGGCATGGCGCTGGGCGTCGTCGGCCTGGGCGACATCGGCCTGGCCATCGCCCGAAAGTGCGAGGCCGCTTTCCAGATGCGCATCCACTACCAGGGCCCGCGCCGGAAGCTGGATGCGGAGAAGGCGCTGCAGCGTGGGGCCGTCTATCATGGCCGCGTCGACGACATGATCCCGCTGGTGGACTGTCTCGTGCTCGCCGCGCCCTACACCGAGGAGACGCACCATCTCCTGGACCGCCGCCGGCTCTCTCTGGCGAAGGAGCAAGGCCTGCGGGTCGTCAACATCGCGCGGGGCAACATGGTGGATGAGGATGCCTTGCTGGACGCCCTGGCGGACGGCCGCGTCGTGGGCGCCGGTCTCGATGTGCACGCCAACGAGCCCGGCATCAATCCGAAGCTCAAGGACAATTGGCGCGTCACCGTCCTCCCGCACATTGGCGTCTGCTCGCGAACGAGCTGGGAGAACTTTGAGCGAATCAACCTGGACAACCTCGAGGCCTTCTTTGCTACCGGAAAGCCCGTGACGCCCGTGAATAGTATCAGTTAGAAAATGGCGACACACAATGTTACAATACCAATCAGTCCACGCCGTGAGAAATGATGTGCACTTCGTACCCTAATAATTTCGGAGGATCCCAGGATAGATACCGGTGGTCGGATAGCGCAACCGACTGCAGCTCGGCTTGTGGCTCGAAAAGGCGACCGAAGACGAGCAAGGTTGGACATGCTTAAACATCTTGATCAGGTCGTGAGCCACATCGCTGCTCCAATCCATCACCGCTACTACCACCACACTGCCATACCGAACCCAAACATGTGTAAGTTTCGAAAGAGCGAACTCTCCAAGATTCGGCGGCCTCTAACACTACCCACTCCCCAAGCAGCCTCTTTCCTGATCATCGGCGCCGGGGTCATCGGCCTCACAACCGCCCTGCAACTCCGCGCAAGGTACCCAGCCGCCCAAATCGTCGTTGCAGCCAGATACCTGCCTGGCGATGCCGCCCCCGAGTACGCCTCGGCCTGGGGCGGCGCCAATTGGTTTCCAGCCTCCAACGACAATGGCCGGCAAGAAGACTGGGATGCCATTACCTACCGGAAGTTCCGCCAGCTATCTTCGACACGGCCCGAGGCAGGCGTGCGGCCGATGCAGATCCGATTCCACTATGAGAACCCCATTGACGAAGTAGGCATCAAGGCGAAGGCGACAGGGAAGCTGTGGTTCGAAGATCTGGTCGGCGGGTTGAAGGAAATCGGCGCCAAAGAGTTGCCCGAGGGTACTGCCTTCGGTTTCGAGATGGCCAGTTTTGTCATCAATGTGCAGGAGTATCTGCCCTGGTATGCATTTCCCCATTTCCCCGCACCATGGCAAGGGCTCATCCTTTGCAACAGGCTGCAGGCTGAGGCAACTCGACTGGGCATCGAAATACACCGACGCATCTTCAGCCACATCAACGAGGCCTTGGAGCTGTACCCCGATACAGCAGCAGTGTTCAACTGCACTGGCTTAGGTTCCTTGACCTTGGGCGGCGTGGAGGACAAGACCATGTTCGCGGCACGGGTGCGCATTTTCAAATTTTGACACATCCAGTAGGTGCTACAGGTGCAGCTAACCACACCCTCCCGTTTCTGTAGGGCCAAATCATGCTAGTCCAAGGCCCTGAAGAGCCTCTCCGCACCATGTTTTTCCGCGCCCCGCACCGTGACGGCGAAGCCACACACATCTTCCCCCGCGGTAGCCGCGGACGCGGAGGCGTCATCCTGGGCGGGTGCCGCCAGAAGCACAATTGGGACGGCCGTGTTGATCTGGAGTTCGCAGAGACCATCAAAAAACGGTGCTGTGCGCTAGCGCCGCAGCTTGGAAGGCCTGAGGACTTGAAAGTGATCAAGCATGGCGTTGGTTTGAGACGTACGTCGAGTCCTTTTTTGTTTTTGACACGAGTGTATGGCAATTGACAAGAATACAGCCGGACGTGAAGGAGGCGCGCGCATTGAGTCTGAGAATGTTGGCGATCGGCTCGTGATACATAATTATGGAGCGGGCGGGACGGGCTTTCAAGCTTCTTGGTATGGTTATAGATGCTGTGTATCGACATGGGAAACGGGTGTCGCTGATACGAACGCAGGGGCATGGCGCAGTACGCCGTTGATCTTCTCCCGGATCGAGCGCGGCTCTAAGAAATCCTTTGGTCACGGCCGTTGAAGTCTTTTTGTTGATCGAATTGGTGGTTCCAATAGGGGTGGCGGGAACTGATGCTAGCATACTGGAGAATTCCAAGACGAGGCCTCCATTCAAAATTCTAACCGCAAAATATACATCAATATCATCATCCCGCATTGGCAAACTTGCCGCCAATCGTAAAAGCACCCAAGACCTGTTTTCTAACCTTCTTATTCGCATCCGGCCCGTATCCACCGCCGCCAGGTGTGCGCACGATGATCCTATCGCCGGCATTCATCCAACAGGTTGCCTTACCTCCTAGGCTAATCGTCCTCGTCGTTCCATCTTCGGGATCGTGACGAATCCACAGGTTGAGACCTCGTTGTCCCTCGTCGCCCCCAGCCATGCCATAGGGAGCAATGACCCGTCGCTCCGACAGAATGGAAATCTGCATCGGAATGCGGAACTCGATGTCGCGCACACAGCCATCTCCGCCACGACGCATTCCTGCGCCGCCGCTCCCACGACGGATGGAGAACTCGTGCAGAAGAACGGGATAGCGCCGCTCGAAAATCTCCGGGTCCGAGATGCGCGTGTTGGTGACGTGCGTGTGGACACCACTTTCGCCGTCCCAGTCAGCCCCGGCACCGGAACCGCCGGCGATGGTTTCATAGTAGCCGAAGCCCTTGACGACGCGGCCGGTGGCCGCGTCGGTTCCGCCATAGCCAAAGGTGAGGTTGTTGCAGGTGCCCTGCGAAGCGGCGCAAGCTTGAAAGGCCTTGAAGATCAGGTCAACGATGCGCTGCGATGTTTCGACGTTGGAGCCGACGGTGGCGGCTTTGAGGGATGGCTGCAAGATGGAGTTTGGGGGTAGCTTGAGTTGGATGGGGGCGAGGCAGCCTTGGTTCAAGGGGATATCGGTGGATATCATCGACCGGAGGCAGTACTGGATGGAGCGTGTAAGTACGGGGAACCTAGAGAACGACTGCGTTTGGGTTTTGACTCACCATGATACCGGAGTACATCACCGCAGGAGGGCAGTTCAAGTTGCCGTAGTGCTCATAGCCTGTTCCTTCGAAATCGAAGATGGCATCACCCGTCTCCTTGATCTGGATGCTCAGTGCGAGCGGCGTACCATCATCAAGGTAATCCTCCGCCTGGAGGTCCTGGCCTTCGAATCGCTTCGAGAAGGTCTTGAGCAGTTGACGGACGGATTGAGCTGCGTTATTCTGTATTGCTGCCATGTAGAACTGCACCACGGGCCACGAGTATTCCTTCACCAAGGCGGTGATGAGCTGGATTCCGCGATTATTGGCGGCGATGGCAGCTTTGAGATCTGCAATGTTGTCGCGCAAAGTCCGCGTTCCGCTGCAGCCAGGATAGGAACCGGGAATATCGACGAGAATGTGCTTGAGGCCTTCTTCGTCGAACACGCCCTCCTTTACCATCTTGAATGTCTCGACAGCTACACCTTCCTGCCACAGCTCCGTCGAGTGTGGAGGCATGGAGCCTGGCTGAATCCCACCGATATCAGCATGGTGACCCCGGTTTGCGACAAAGAAGAGAATCTTTGTTGGGTTCTTTTCGTCGTCGAACACGGGTGTGGTGACGGTGAGGTCCGGCAAATGCGTTCCACCAGCGCAAGGATGGTTGCTCAAAAGAACATCGCCTGGTTTGAGCTCTTGAGGCCCGTACAGCTTCGCTTGATAGGCAATGGCGTAGCTCATGGAACCCAGATGGCCGGGTATGTGGGGAGCATTGGCAACAAGTCCACCATCGGCAGAGAATACGGCGCAGGAAAAGTCCAGGCGTTCTTTGATATTGACCGAGATGGATGTCTTTTGCATCGTCTGGCCCATTTGTTCGGCGACGCTCATGAAGCGATGGCCAAAGATGCTCAGTTGAACCGGGTCCACAACGTCCGTGGCCACTTCTTGCTTCTTCACATCCAGAATCTCCAGGATCAAATGCTCGGGAAGTATGACGGAGGCACTAGCTGGATCCACAATGATGGTTTGAGTCTTATCGATGATTATTGCCGGGCCTTTCACGCGAGATCCCACGGCAAGGTCATGGAGAAAGCAGAGACTCGTCTCCGTCCACCCCTCATTCTCGAAATACACCTTCCTCGTGGAATAGGTCTGGGCTGTGGTGACAGGAGGTATTGCCTGAACTCTCTGCAACTCTTCGAAAGGACTTGTGAGCTTCAGGTCTGCGCCTTGGCCAACACTTCGCACCCGGACATCGTCGATGAGAATGTCACGAGGCTGCGTGAACCCGAACTCTTGCTGATGCCGATTTATGAATGCTTCTCCAAAATCTGCGAGAGCTCCCGGGTGCTGGATCATCAGGGCTGTGTCGCTGCCTTGATATCTCATGTTCAGGAAGTATTCATGTCTGATTTGGTCCTCTTTGAAGCCTTGGACAAGAAGTCCTTCAACGCCCTTCGAAGATAGCCTGTCGAAGCGATCCTGCAGCTTGTCGTGTGCTTCCTTCGAGAACGTGCGTGCCTCAGGTTCTTGGTTTTCTACGACGACATCTGCAAGCGCCATGCCATAGGCAGAGAGGACACTCGAGTATCGAGGTATGATGACCTGCCGTATTCCCAGATCCCTGGCCACGGCAACGGCGTGTTGACCGCCAGCACCACCGAAACATCCCAGATTGTGAGCTGCAGTTTCAAATCCGCGACCTTCACTGAGTTTCCTGATGGGTCTGGTCATGGTGGTATTGGCAATCAAGAGGAAACCCATGGCCACCTCCTCCACATTAAGTTTAGAGGATCCGTCCTTTTCCCTGTTAATAACTTGAGTGATTTCAGCAAACTTCTTTTGGACGACACCAAGGTCAAGGGGTCGAGGAAACAGGTCTGGAATGATCCTGCCCAAGAAGAAGTTTGCGTCAGTCACTGTGAGAGGACCACCTTTGCCATAGCAGGCTGGCCCAGGGTCAGCGCCAGCACTGCTCGGGCCAACTTTGAAAAGACCATTTTCCCAGCTGAGGATCGATCCTCCTCCTGCAGCTACAGTGTTGATGTCTAGCTGGGGCGTCTGGATGGTAACTTCCGCAATCGTGCTCTCAAAAATGTGCTCGAGGGATCCGGCATAACGCGCCACGTCGGTACTCGTGCCACCCACTGAAAGAAATTAGATCATGCAGGGGAGAGGAGGCAGAATGGACTTACTATCAAATCCCAGAACTGGTCTGCCATCCTTTGCATCGTAGCAAGTTTTAGAAAGGCCTATCACTCCACCAGCCGGACCGCTAAGTACTCCGCGGAGTCCAGTAAAGTTGTTGAAGGCTGTCAAGCCACCGTCGGACTGATTGAGAAACAGCTTGCTAGCATTCTCATCTTCCAGATGTCCTTTGAAACCTTTCCGGAAATTCGAGATATACTCATCCGTTATGGGCGACAGGTAGGCGTCCGCAACCGCTGACTGGCTCCGGGGTACAATCTTGGCCATTTTCTGAAGCTCCGAAGACACTGCAACGCGGAAGCCAAGCTCTCTGGCAATTTTGGCTATACCAAGTTCGTGGTCTGGATAAGTGTAAGAATGCATCATGGCAATGGCGATGTTACTATAGCCTTGGTCCCACAGTGCAGCCAGGTCGCAACGAACCTTGTCATATTCTGGTACTTTGATGATGCGCACAGCTTCCCCTGCCAGTCCTGCTCTTAGATTGGGATCGGATTCGACATGGATTGGCTTCGGCTCTGGATCCTCTGCAAACCCCTCGATGGTGACACGCTCGTCGACTTCCAAGACAGCGTCGTACAGTTTGCCCATCCGACGCACGGAGAGGTCAAAAATGTGTGGCCGGGCCTGGTTGCCGATTTCCAGTATGTCCCGGAACCCTTTGGTGATGACCAAGGCGACGCGCTCACCTTTGCGTTCCAGTAGCGCATTGGTGGCTACCGTAGTGCCCATGCGGATGAATTCGACTGCGTTGAGATCTAATGGCGTTCCTCGAGCGATCTTTGTGTTCGTTGCCGTCTCCAAAATCTGACGGATACATTCCGTCGGTGCATCCTCGTATTCCTCCGGACACTGTGAGAGTACCTTGAAAACGAGTTCCTGTTGCGTTTCGGGAAGATAGGCCCAGGCGTCGGTGAAGGTGCCGCCGCGATCAATCGCGATGCGAATGCCAGATGCTGCTGTCGCCATGAAGAATAGAATGTTGTGTACAAAAAGAATATGTGGCTGGACTATTGATGAGTGAGGAGCGGTCGTCGTTTATTACCACTGTTGTTGCTTCGTGGTTATCCAATAGTGGAGCCATGTTCGGCCGGCTGATCGGTTGGCGCATCCGATTTCATGCCAGACCGATACGGTATTTCTTGCCGTCGAACCGATCTTGCCGACCTTTATCTTGTGCTTGCCGACATCGCCACTGAACAGAGCACCAAAAAATGTACTTATCTTAGTCAAATCTTATCTCCGGTATCTGAATTATGGGACCACCGCTTTCAAGGTGTAATTCGTTTGGGAAAAGACCTCGATTAGGCCTCTCTTGGGCCTCTCAAACTTGGTAGTACCTTTTTCCAACGCCGGGTTAGCCTACGTCGCTAGATGGCATTTGGAGATAGCCTGCAGGTATCATCGTAGTTTATCTCCGCAATCTGTGCGATGGAGTAAGCTATGCAAGATCGCTCTCCTAAGCCAGTTGTATATTGGTTTCAGCAGCCGTTCTCCTTATTTCATTTGTGCCTTGTGATTCTTAGTCCCCACCGTCTCTTTTTTTGTTACCAGAAGGCCGCTTCAACCAACAATATGGCTACAACAAAAGAACCCCCGACACAAAATAACCCACTTCCAGATGACCAATCCAAGCCAGACCACGAGAATGGATCATCTGTGTTCTACGTCGATCCCGTGAAGGAACGGAAAATGATGAGGAAGTTCGATGTCTGCTACTCAAACCCTCCAATCGCGCTCAAGTTGCTAATTTAGATCCAGATATTCGCTCTTGTCGGCCTGGGTTTCCTCTACATGATGTCCAATCTTGACCGGAGCAACCTAGGAAATGCCAACATCGCGGGAATGCCAGACGAAATCGGGCTCGTTGGCAATCAGTTTGGTACAGCGACCACTTTACTGTATGTTTCTGGCTGACCGCTTATGAAGTGCTTTGCTGAATTTTAGATCAGCTTCGCAACCTACGTTCCCTTTGAAGGACCCGTTGCTGTTTTGCTGAAGATTGTCGGTCCGAAACCCTTGGTGTCAATATGCGCTTTGTGTTGGGCATCAGCCACTCTGGGTATGGGTAAGTCGTAGCCAATCCCATATCAAGCCAGCAGCATTTTTGACTCGTTCCAGCTTTCATCCAGGATTACAAGGGCCTGTATGCCTGTCGTCTTTTAATTGGACTTTTCGAGGCCGGGCTCATCCCCTGCATCAACGTATATCTGGGCTGGGTATACAACAAGTCGGAGCGAGGGAAACGGTCCTCCCTTATTTTCGCCTTTAGCGCTTTCTCTAGCGCTTTTGGCGGAGTACTCGCATTCGGGCTGACGCAGATTCATGGACCGAATGGGTTTTCCGGCTGGCGCTGGCTCTTCTGCGTTGAGGGAGCCATGACTATTCTCATCGTGCCCATCTTCTACGCCATCTTCCCCACGTCACCAACCGATGCTTGGTTTCTCTCGTCCGAAGAAAAGCAGATGATGCAGGCAAGATACGACGCCGACCCAAGCTGGGGCTATAGCGAACCCTTTTCGTGGAAGGAGTGTTGCAAAGCCTTTGTCGATCCGAAGTGGTATGCCTTCTTCACGTACCAGTTTTCGGTGAATATTTCTCTCTA
The DNA here is from genome assembly GCA_019202945.1 of Corynespora olivacea. Lineage (NCBI taxonomy): Eukaryota > Fungi > Ascomycota > Dothideomycetes > Pleosporales > Corynesporascaceae > Corynespora > Corynespora olivacea. The sequence continues at coordinate 39,292 of JAGQEM010000248.1, forward strand.
CGGCATGACGACGTTTCTTCCTGCAATTGTCAAAGGCCTCGGATACACGGCTGTGTACGCTAACCTTATGACCGTGCCAATCTATTTTTGCGCCCTGATTTTCTTCTTGATCATTGCCTACTTCTCAGACCGGACAGGTGTCAGAGGCCCTTTCCTCGCTGGGCCTTTGCTTTGCCTGATCGTTGGCTATGCAATTTTGATCAGCGTCGAAAACACCAAAGTGCGCTTCTTTGCATGCTTCAGTAAGCTGTTGTCCTTTCTTTATATCTTTCCTTGATTTTCTCCAACAAAGAAATCATACTCATTAAGACATAGTTACTGCGCTGGGAATCTATCCGACAACCGGCCTATCGATCATGTGGTTACAAGACAACGTTGCAAAACATTACAAGCGCGCAACAATGACTGGATTCACGCTTTCAATTGGAAATACAGCTGGTGTTGCCGTTGGGCAGATATTCACCTCCCAATCCGGCCCACGATATATCCCAGGACTTTCCATTGCCTTGGGGATGGCCGTGCTGGCACTCTGCATGGTCATTTTCCTCATGGTCGCTATGAGCACTGTTAATCGCAAGCGGGCGGCAAAGATTCGGGCTGCAGAGCAGGCAGGGTTTCCGATTCTTCCAAATCCGGACTTGGGTGATTATGATGTTCACTTCAGGTACACTCTTTAAGATGATGGAGCTGAGGCCCAGCAGAATGAGATTACCGCTCCTTATCCCAATATTACACCTCGATACCTTGATATCGCGCAATTTGGCATGAAGACATACATTTAGCATGCCTTCATAGATTGGGTCCGCGGCGCTATCTAAAATGAAGTACCTATGAATTCGAGTCTTGTGATACATTCTTAACGCTACCCTGGGGCGAAAGAACTCCTGGAGAGTTTTAGGGCAAGCTCAGTGTAATTATAGGGAAGACTTCAATCTTGTCGAAAACAGATTATATAACACCCCCTATCACCTATGCACGCCATGTAGACTTGTAATGCATATTACCATTGCCTTTAGAGGCCTTCTTGGGTTCCGCATCTAGCTAGGCGTCAGGAAGATTAGGGTGGCTCGAAACCTGGCAGGCCCTGTAGACGTTCGCAGAATCCCCGCAGCTGGCGCAGAAGGATGCGCAGCCCTCAGGTGGAAGGTTTCGCGTAACACTGTAGCACTAGGCAGCCCTACTGTTATAGGCATACTTAGCTCCGGTAACTTTTTAATGGCATTCAGTCAGGTGCCTGCCCGCGCTGGCGGGAATACGCGTGGCTTTCTAGTGAACCTACCTACGCCGGCATTCCAGGACCCGATTTTTTCCTGACGTCTGCATCTCTGATAGATGCTGTTGCTAAAGGCTTGTTAGTTTTCAGCAGGTAGTTTATTAGCGTGAGGCCTCGGCAAAGTCTGGACCTCGAATGAACCATGGTTGCATTTTGATCAGGTTGAAAACTAGGCTCATCTCCCCCAGATGATTACCTTGGGGTTGGAACGCCACTATACTTCGGAATGATAGAACCCGGGTAGCTACCACAGAACAGTTTCCAATTTCCCGGTTGCTGTTAAGTCTATACTTAGCTGGGTGCTATTTCTCTAGGGCCACGAGGGAGCGTAGCAACAAATTGTGTGATTTCGAGAGTTTGGTTACATGCACTTTCTTTCTCCGATTAGCTGCATTTGCTAGGAGTTTCTGTTGATTGGTAATGGAACTGGTGTATGGCGACATCTTGACCAGTCACATTCCAGGGCTTGCGAAAGCGAATAGGTGTTCACCAGTCTCTCAATTCTAATGAAGATGTGGAGGATGTAGTGCGAGGCTACTAATCAATAGTATGTTCGTGTTAATGTCCATCCGTATTACTGTCCACTCACCGATGGGGTCGCCCAACACGACTACTCGACGGAAATCCAAGAAAGGAAGTCGCATATTGCGCAACGTTAGCTGCATGCCCTAGTGGACGACAACTAGCGCTAGAATGATCGCTTACAGAGGGTTGGATACACGCTCACGATCATACTGTAGTTGCACAACCCATTCTCATTGCAGCTCGTATTGCGAGCAATCTAGCTGGGATTCAGCCAGCCTCTTTCGCTCATCATTTCGTCAGCTGAGTGATTTTACCAAGTGCAATTGTTCCTACCAAGTTTAAAAGGGGGCCGATGGGGACTCCAAAATGTCTCATCAGCATCGACTTTGTTTTCGCAAAGATGCAATTCAAACTTCTAATTCTCGCATTGATTCCATGCGTTAGCCTTGTTTCGTCCTTTCCGCAGCCCATAAGCAAGGCCAATACGTACTCAATCCGCCATCCGACCTCCCTCGAAAACTACCCCGCTGAGAATGACGATTCACTCCTGAAGCGAGTCACGCCTGGCCAGTGGGAGTCTCTTGGAAGCACCACATCCTCTACCCCTGTTACAGTGTCCTGGGGAGCCAACCGCCTTGATATCTTTGTTGTAGGCACGGATAATGCACTTTGGCATAAATGGTGGGATGGCTCTAAGTGGGGTGGATGGGAATCCCTCGGAGGCAATGTCAATTCACCTTCGGCAGTTTCCTGGGGGCCCAACCGCCTCGATATCTTTTGCAAGGGCACGGACAATGCCGTCTGGCATAAGTGGTGGGATGGCTCCAAATGGGGTGGATGGGAATCTCTCGGTGGCACCGCAACCTCTGTCACCTCTGCGGTTGCTTGGGCATCGAATCGCCTAGACATATTTGTTGTGGGAACAGACAAGGCTGTCTGGCACAAGTGGTGGGACGGTTCCAAGTGGGGTGGATGGGAATCCCTCGGAGGTACTGCTACTTCACCACCTTCTGCTGTCTCCTGGGGACCCAACCGCATTGATATCTTTGTCTTGGGTACCGACAACGCTCTCTGGCACAAGTGGTGGGACGGTTCAGCATGGGGTGGATGGGAGTCCCTTGGAGGCATAGCCACTTCCCCCCCTTCAGCAGTTTCTTGGGGAGCTAACCGGATCGATATCTTCCTCCTAGGTACTGACAAGGCTCTCTGGCACAAGTGGTGGGACGGTTCCAAGTGGGGTGGATGGGAATCCCTCGGAGGTACTGCTA